>JAQFYC010003619.1:0-20072 GCA_034694165.1 Tomocerus mixtus
ACACGAGTCCGACCATCTTATGTTCTCATGTGTGTGTCTGTCGAAGAATAAATACAATACAATACAATACAATACAACGTTTAGGGAAGTAAAAAGAGTTGGATGATTGTTATTCTCTCCCCTATATATTAGTTCATAAGGGATGAGGCAAATGATCATTTCATTGTTTTAAAACTCGATTACATGAATTAAAGATGTATAGAAAAGAAGCAAAATAAAAAATAACATTGTATTGAATTGTTTGTCATGGCTTTTTAAGTGGTGTTTCTAGAAATTTAATTGTTGCTAAAGTTTTTTTTTACATTCTGTAAGTTACGCATGCTAAATAAGAACTACTCCATATAGGTACAATATAATACTATAGCCATTCTTGTAATTTTATTTCGTACGATTGCGTATGATTATTAATTGAAAAGATAAGGGTACAAAATATAATTACCTAACTGCACAAAATATCACCATCTTCATCAAATGAAGGCATCTCACACATCATATTAGGATGTTTCTCTTCAAGAAAGAAACCTAAAGTAAAACGAAAGATGAACATTTCTTGGCGTAGTGGTCCTCGTCTAGCATTTTTAAAATCTTTGGTTCTGAATTTCCTGAATAGATAACTGTTATTAATAAATCCACGTTTATTGCAAACACAACGAAACCAACATGTGAAATTATTTGGTCCTCACATAAATTCAATTTACTCCATTGGGGATTGCTAATGTGCAGTGTATTAGGTATAGGGCATATCGGTAATTATATAGAGGTGTTCTGATTCCAAAAATGCCCAACCCTTGTCCTCCTTGACCCGTGCCTGCCACTGCCAATCTTCAACACGCGTCCGCCACCCACCCACGAACTCATCGCAATAATAGCATTAATTTAACTCCTTAAACGCCTTTATACACCCTAATACACCTTAAACGCCAAATAAAAAATATTGAAAATGAAAAGGTCCAAAATGCTATAAATTCCAAGCTTTTGTTGCAAATTGAATTACGGAATTAAAAATTCTCCATTCTACAGATAAACAGTACATTAGTAATAATTTAATATGAATACAACGCTGAACAGTTGAACTAAACAACGCTCTGAGAGTAAACTCTGATTTTGACAAGCGCCAACAGGTAAATCAGATTTTCAGTCAGAAGTTTTTCTCTCCTGGGGCTGTGGGTCTTCAATTTTCAGTCAGCTCTGAGTGGCAGCTCAATTAATTCGGTCAAAATTCAAAATCTTAACTGCCCACTTGCCCACAGCTGATAGCTGACCTTGTCATTCATATTCTTAATTCATAAATGAGAAAATCTCGGAATAATTGTCAAAATGGAGTCGTTTCCTTATTTGATATTGTATTTTATCATCTGTTGTATATTCTTCGCAACTACTCATCTCTGCGAACAAATGTGGACCAAGAAGACAGTCCCTGGTGCCCGAAGGGTCCTCCTATTAATTGCTCATCCTGACGATGAATGCATGTTCTTCGGTCCCACGATTTTAGGATTTCTAAAGAGTAAAGGCGTTCAATTCTACGTATTGTGTCTTTCAATCGGTTGGTAACTTTTGAATGGCAAATCCTTTAATTGATCAATAATAATAAACCCGAATTTTAACATTTAATTATGTTATCTGATCAAACAAAAACAAAGTAAGGTACTAATTATAAGATTTGAATTTTTAGGCGACTTTGAAGGAAAGGGACATCTTCGCAAAAATGAACTGTGGGACAGTTGTCAAGCACTCGGTATACCGTCAGAGAATATAACCTTGCTAAACTATGAACATCTTCGGGACGACCCGTCTACAATTTGGCCTGTTGAAGTGATACGCCGGGTTCTATTGTCGCACATCAATTCCCTCCATATCGATACTGTAATTATATTTCCTTCTTTTAATATTTAACTTCTCTGTAAGTACAAAATAATAATATATTTACACCACCATGCGTGTCCATGTGTGCCCCCCCCCCCCACCATTACGAAGGCCGGAGGGGTATAGAAGGTATGTTATTCCTGTATGTTTTACGTGTAAAATGCGAAAGGCTGAAAAGGCTGCTGGCTGCGGCTATTGCATAAACTTACACATTTCTTCAAAGATAGGCACCCCCCCCCCTTACAAAAATGGTATATCAATATTTACAAAATCAGTTTCATATTTATTTTAGTTATTTCGTCATTTTGGCCAGATTTTGTATTTAGAAAATTGTAAAATCGTTTATTAAATATTAATGTACTCACATCTTTGAAATCTGTACTATGTATACCTACTGTCTACCTTTAGTGTTTGATTAGTAAATAATATTACAAGCTTAACATTGCACTGATTGTTATGTTTCAGATAATTACTTTCGACGAAGACGGAATTAGTGGTCATTTGAACCACATCGCCTGTTACAAAAGCGTTCAGAGCTTGATCGTCAATAAAATGCTGCCAGCACGTAATACACATTATGATAAATAGTAGTTTTAATGATTGATAACTTTTTTCTTTGCTTTCTACCACTTTATTTTTTGTAGACTGTAAGGCATATGCTCTGGATTCAGTCAGCGTACTTCGTAAATACATGGTTGGTATATTAGATGTGCCAATTTGCTATTTGTGCTACCGACTTGTGTACGTTGCTAATGCAAATTTCAGAAGTCGCATTATTGTAAGTTATAATAAGAGCAAACTAATAATTAAAACATTGGAATTAAGACATTATAGAATTCATGAATATTTACTTCATTGTCGATATTTTATTTATTTAGGGAGCGATGGAATGTCATGAGTCGCAGAAAGTGTGGTATCGTACGTTGTATGTTTGGGCTTCACGATTTCTGATTGTAAATACGCTGCGCCCCCTCCATCCTCTTGGGGGAGGAACGCCAAAAGATAATCATCCGAAGCGAGAATGAATGTTTGTGAGGTTTTACTTGTGATGAAAAATTAAAAGTGTTGTTGGTATGTACTGTATGTACCGGTACTTGGTACTTGTTGCTTTACAAATATAAATAAATATTACTTTTGAACTGCCTTTTTGTATTGAAAAGTGATTAATATAAAAATGCTACTATTAAACTTTTGTTGTACGCAGTTACTTATTGATCATACATTTTAATCGAATTTTTCTTAAAGATTTGGTGTCATAGAATACTTTTAATTTTGATATACAAGTTTCTGACTACTGCTAATTACGTAAGTTTGAAATGCTGACCTATGTCAATAGAACAGGTATGATAAATAGATATATTTTTATCATTGATATAATACCAATAATCACTAGTTGTTTCGTTTCCAATGACCATATATTGAAAATTGTCCTTGCACATGTGTATTACATCTACCAAACAATATTGTTCAATATATTTTTGTATTATGCTTGCCTTGAAAATTGATACATTATTGTACATATTTGTTGTCTACACTGGCAGCTAAAATGAATCAAAGGTTGTATCTTGTATCTATAAACCAAATCACAACAATGATGGTATACAATACTCTGGGATTTTACAAAACTAGCATTTTAGGAGAAATTAAGGGGCTTATTAATTTGCACTACCCTGGAAGAGAGTCCACCCTACTCACTACCTTCATCCCCCTGTCTCGATTGTGTTAGATTAGGTTAGGTTGGCTAAAAAGCGCAGGGTAGTGTAGGTAGTGAGCAGGGTGAAGGGTGAACTCTCTTCCAGGGTAGTGCAAATTATAATATCCACAAATTAAGCTGTAATTGGTATAAAAGCCTATCGAAACTTTAGTATTTTCGGATTTCTCAGCACCTCACCGCAACAGACTTTTATAACCACACAAAAGTATAAAAGTGGTAATTTAAGTATAGGTGAGCTATACACTGTAATGTTGCTTGACGCAATTTTTTCCTTGTTATTTTTTCTGTCAGGATTATTCGCTGAAAGGAATTGTATTACCTAAAGTTCAAAATTATTATCAAAAGGGGCTTTTATTAGTCGTACTTGTTTTAAAGTTGTACTAAAACATGTCTTGAATTAGATTAGGATGCTAAATTAAATAAAACTGTAATTAGTATCCCAACCTCCCAACTACTTAAATGACCTGTGAGTCTTATATGTTTAGCAGTATCTGTAATGTGTGTACCTATTTTAATTAATGGCAGTGAAAGTGCAACTCGGTGCCAGTTATGGTCATTGCGCATTTCATTCAGTAAATTGAAAAAATGTACGGATTCTATTAAAAATGAGACCAATCACATTATTCAGCATTCCAAATAATATAACAAGCTTGACGGTTGTTGTTGTGGCTGTTTAATATAATGCTAATGGTATTGCCTGGTAAGCTCCCATTAACGATGCAAGGCAAAATGCATCAAATTGTACACTATGCATGGAGGAGCCCAATAGGCAATGAGATTGAGAAAACAACGGTCTGAAGTTTGTAAGTAAAAAACTTCTGTGGGATAATTGATAATTAAGCCGGACGGATCATCGCTCAATGAATCACATGGAAAACGGGAATCGCTGTTTAGTATCTATATGCAGTGGGAATTTCCAGGAGATGCTGGTGTTTAATTGTGACCTTAACGAACAGAAATGCGGATATACAAACCACACGACACGAGAGAGATCATGCTAATGATTTCAATAAAGTACCTAACTAACTGTAAGTCTGCTTTTCTTATTATATAACATTGTACTGAATAGAGCTGTTATTCACTTTGCATTGTATTGTGTAACATACCGACCGGCATACCATAACCACGAGTACAGAATACAGAATCATCAATCATGCCACCATCATATCATAGCATAGCATGATCATGATAGGCAAGATTTAGTGCAGTAGGTATTCACTTTTCAATGTAGTATAATGTATATATAGATAAGTATTTGCATGAGTATCACACGTTCTGAATTTCATAAACATGCATTTTGCTGTCAGAGATCATGAAAGATTATAACTGACTTGAAAATAGTGGCAATAATATTATCTCAATTATATGAGTTCTCAATTAGTATGGAATAAATATTTCAGCAGGCTAGATCAGAATTTTTTAGTAGCTATTTATTCCCACTCTCATAAGCTGTGTTTCAATTATATAGTGCTAATGTCCAATTACTTTGACATAAATCCGTTCCTTCTGAAGTTCCCAAATACTTGTACGAATGTTTTATTATTACTAAAATAGTTTTACGTCGGTCTTGTAAAGTTAAATGAAGATGAAAAATACTACATAACCGGTAAGCAGTTTATAATTATTACACTTTGCACCTCATTGAATTTCCAAATAGAAAATACCATACTCCGGATCTTTGTTTGTTTGTTTTATGTTTGATATTCGGAATCAAAGAGAAAGGCCAAAAGAATTAGATTATATTATTAACCGGCACAGTGCACAATTCTAATCTATATAAAGTCAAAATATTAGCATTTGTCTAATAGTATACGTCATAATATAATAAAGTTAGTTGATTGATATTGACTGAGACGAGATATGATACAGATACGATACGATACTACGCCGGGTTGTTGTTTTTCGTGTTACAAGTTAGAAAGTATAATTAAGCAGAACAAGTGAGACTTTGTGTAGAGTATGGCGTATTGTATTAAATTAAATATTATGTTCATTTTGTAATTTATAATACATATTTTATGCCCTATGCACTGCACTGTATACTGTATGCTATCACTTGTTGCGAGGCTATTAAATTGTCTCAACTTGCCTCCACAGCATCGCGCAATGAATGGTATCTTTAGTTATTCTGTGGTGTATCGCACCCAACTCATTTTACATTAATTAATAAAAGCCGATATTGGACTAAATATTTACAGATACAATATAAATACTACGATATTGAAATAAGAAATGGTAGAAGAAAGGAATTAATCTGCCCGAAAAGTGTAGAAAAATATATTTATAGGACAGATAATTCTCCCAAATCTACTTGTCCATTAGAATTTGATAATGGTAATGTATAGGAATTGTACGGTCCTAAACTAAAATGTAACTTATTTTACTGTTTAACTTAATTATTATGTAGCTGCTTTATGTTAAATCTGACGTACACTACATTATACTATATAATAATTATATATCACTTATTCATTATTTGTCTAAAACAGGTTTGCTAAAAATATAATTCAGTGAATACTTATGCATGTTAGGTAACTGTAAATGACGGAATGCCTTTCAACTTAAATATTTCCTAATTTTTTCAGTAAGATAACTTCCATTTAAGGCTTATTAATTTAGCCAACAAATATTACTTCATAATCTTCTATAGTTCTACAAAAGTATGCACCTGCTAATCTGCTACTCAATACTAGCACAAGCATGGGAGCAAACTCTGATTGTCTCCTGAAAATTTCACCTTGACTTAAGATCAAGTTTTATGCATTAAAAATAGAGATTGAGTTACATACATTTAGTTGCATTATGCACTATGAATGGAAGCATGCTTGCTATTACGTTTAGTTTATGGTATGCCACTTCTTGTTCTCTTGAATTTGGCATTGCAAACTTTGCAATGCAAAGTATCAGACAGACTTAGTATTTTACTTTCAATCCAGTTGTTGTAGATATACATGACGTATGGATGTATAGTACAAAGTGCAAGCTCTGCAAACCTGCACACTTAAACATTTTTATATTATAATATATTTTGCAGTACGTTCCACATAATATCACACATCATACCACCACCCGACCCGGTGCCAGGTACATAAACATGCATGTGAATTGCATGTGGATGAAGTTGCCTTATCAGCTATCAGCACACATTTTGTCATATTTTTGTTTCCAGAAGGTGTTAGTATCTGTGCTGTGTTTCAATTAAAGTACAACTGCAGATGAACGTCACTCTCGCATTCTCTCATACATCTTTTCTAATAGTATCTTCAAAAAGAATCACGCACCACTTATGTAATAAGTAACAGATAACTATAACGTCATACATACAATCAGCCTAATATAAATGTGTATCCTAATACCTTCAGGCAAACTGTATAACATGATACGATATTCCAGAATTATATGACACTTTTTAGATGAGAATCAAACTCATTTCATATTCATTCACGATCCATGCATTAACTTCCTGTGATGACGAATAGCTCTATATACTTTAGTATTTGATAGTATGATATAAATAATATTTTCCGTGTACCAATTACCAAACCTCTCCTATTCTCCAAGCAAGCAATCTGTTCTTCGTTCGACTTACTTGGACCAGACTTTAAACTTCATGGTAGAGGAGTTATTTAGCTTTTACCAACCCAAACCAAAAAATATGCTAAAAGGTTTTACCAATAACTTTTTTCAATTTTGTATGTAAGTAAATACATAATACCGGAATCAAAATATCCTACAAGCTACAATGAGCAATTAAAGTGAAGTCAAATTCCATAATATTATCATATTTGACTGACAGTTGCTTGTAAAAAGACATAATTTAATTATCCTCTTTTCCATAATTTTAATGGAATAACACGTATAAGACTATTTCATTCAGATGTACCTAAAATCCTTCTGGCAAATTCTCTTTTTCCTTTGGAAAACATATGTATGTGTATTGTGTATGTGCTTCTTACTAATATATATAACAGAACGAAACTAAATAACTAATACCAAATATAAAATATTATTTAATAATTTATTAACTGGAGACTTGAACTGTAGTATACATAATATAGCTTCCATAATGACAGTCATTTCATGGCAGATTATTTAAATAAATAAAGATTGAAGTTAGTATTTGTAGTGCAATAAATTTATAAATAGAAAAAATATGAGCCAGTTGACGGTGCCAGGTCTCTAATACTTATTATTCAGAATCAGAACATAATATCCCATGCCCTAAGGAATCCAGTTAATTTCTGCTGATGCTGACCCTTAAACTCCATTATTAATTAGGTACAATGGAAGGTGTGTTATTTTGGGTTGGGTTTGCGATGTTGTTGGCGGCTCTAGATACGGCAAGAAATACTGGATGTATGTACGGTTGCTTGGTAAGTTGGTATTGGTAGGTTGGGGCTGCTGCTCTTCTGTTATGATCTGAATCCGAAGTTACATGCATGCATGTATTTCCATAGCAAGAATATACCAATAGGACCGACCGCCTGCCTAAGCCTATAGACTTATTAAATACTGGAGTATTCTCCACTTCTACTTCTGCTGTTCTACGTCTACCTGCTATCACGGCCTTCTAAAATTTTCCAGCTCCTATTGTCTAATCTACCTGCTCCGAAGACATTATTTGATTGCTGCTGCTCTAACGAATTTAAATTTTACATCTTCTGTCCCACTTTCAAATCGTATAATTGATAATATAAAATTCTGGATAAAAATAACATTTTCACTCTATAACTTTCTGGCAGGAGACAGGTCGGTACAATCTTCGAACAGCTGAAATAGCAGGTATGTTGTTTGACAATAGAAAACAAAAATAGGAACACCTCTTGCGTAGTTGCGTATTGCGTAGGCGTACTTCTGTTCACTTCAAACTAAATAATTGAAACAACCCTTAATATAAAGTCATTAGTATCATAATTCTTAAAAATAATTAAACCATAAAATTGAGTTTTTTAAAAATAAATTGTAAATTTTTGCTTACGCACCTTTACCCCGACACCCGACAAAAAGTTCAATTCATAATTTGATTTGTTAAACATATAATATGAGGTTAATTTGCGGTATTGCAATGAAATGATCAATATTTTAAATTCTTATTAATTTTAAAAATATCACTTATTTTACAAATATCAAATTATGTATGCTAATTTTCATTATTTTGTTGTTTTCTGTCAGGTAGCCATACCACAGAGAAGATCGAACGAACTGGTTTAATTAGTTATCAGCCGAGGAAGGAAAACAAGACATTAAAATATTGGGAATTGGACTGATTGAAAAACTTATTCCCATCTTGTTCATTCATCACTGCTGACTGCTCGTCATTCAAATAATTAAAGATATTCAGATAACGATTTCGTAAGAGTAATATATTGTATTTTATTTTCTAGTATTGTTATGGCAGGGTTGTGACGAAATGCCATAATATACTGAGAGATGGTTGATGTGATATAAGAATAATATTTCGGTCTGCCGTGCCGGCTACGTAATGAATATGAATAATTAGAATAACTAAAAATAGTTTTTCCTGAATGGAAGATGATATACATAGGAGGTTAAGCTTTCGTGGTTGGTGTTTGCCAATTGAACGTGATTCCTGTTCGAGAGAACACGAATACTGAACGAAGCAAAGCAAACTATAGTTATCTATTACTTTAGATTAAGTTATTCACTTTATCTCATCCTCCTAGATTTGGAATATCGGTCTTTGTTGCGTACAACATTGATAAAACTATTGTATTGTAGGTTTTAATTCGTCGCCTTTTATTTCTACATTTAAATCCTTTATAACTTCCTTGTGTTGTACCTATAACGGATACCAAAAAGAAAACAATGGTATAACACGTTATGCTATATTATATAGCAAGCGGTATAGGTTTGCAGATTCAATAAAATTTGCTCTTAACTTCACAGATTTTATCTTGCTCATATTTCAAAACATCGGATCAGGAGATACTATCTATTGTTTCGTTGACCAATTTTAAACATTTATAAATTACAGCATTATCTTCTGACTATTTTAACTGTGATTTCAAATTGCAAAAAATTCGTATAAATTATCCACACGTTCCAACAGCAATATTTTGTTGACATTCCCCAAATATGCTGGATACACTTTTATACTCTATTAATTTTAGTGGAGCATTAAGATTATCAAATCGAAAAAATGATTGGCAAACGTATTTAATTCAACATTTTACAAATTTTGGACATGGAAGACACTGGACACTAATCACCATTAACTTTATGCAAATTGTAATTACAGACTATGGAGAACAGAAAAAATCTTTTCCCATTTTACACTAGGCCATGGATGTCCAAAGACGGGGCAGCTGCTGCTGCTGCTGGAAATATGGGACTTAAAGGAATTGTTGCAGGTTTGTTCGCCCTTTCAATAAATGTTTATTAGTTTCGTATAGGCTTGTATTATATTCATACATTTAATTTTTCAAAAACCTTTTAAACATGTTAGGAGGAATTACTGGAGGAATAGAAATCTGTATTACATTTCCAACTGAGTATGTCAAAACTCAGTTACAACTTGATGAAAAGGGTGGAAAGAAACAGTACACTGGAATTATGGATTGTGTGAGAAAAACTGTAAAAGGGCATGGCGTGTTAGGCTTGTATCGGGGACTTAGCGTCCTTCTATATGGCTCTATTCCTAAGTCAGCAGTAAGGTATGCAAAGATCGAAAATTGGCAATAAAATACATTTCTGTTACAGTTTAACTGTAGAAGTTCATTTCAAGATTTTTGCTGTAATGTCTTTGCAGATTTGGTGCTTTTGAAGAATTCAAAAAGCGTAGTGTTGACTCAAAAGGAAATTTGAGTGCTGTGCAGCGTATGTATTGTGGATTGGGTGCTGGTATATGTGAGGCTATTTTTGCTGTCACTCCTATGGAAACTATTAAAGTAAAGTTTATTAATGACCAAAGATCTGCAAATCCAAAATTTAAGGGATTCTTCCATGGAGTCCGACAAATCATCAAAACTGACGGTAAGAAATTTTAAAAACATTTTAAAAGCTCGAGCGTGGCAATTGTCCTTTTTTTATGATGTATTTTATTTTTATGAAATTGTAAAAGCAACACATCTGCGCTAAAAGTATGAAATAAATAACATTTATTTTTGATTCAGGTATTCGTGGTACATACCAAGGATTGTCAGCTACCATAATAAAGCAGGGCAGTAACCAGGCCATTCGTTTCTTCGTTATGGAAACATTAAAAGACTGGCATAGAGGTGGTGACCCTAACAAACCTGTCCCAAAACTGCTGGTTGGTACTTTTGGTGCTATTGCTGGAGCTGCGTCCGTGTTTGGCAACACTCCAGTTGATGTCGTCAAGACTCGAATGCAGGTGAGTTTCTACTGACGAAACGATGAGATCTCAATATTTTGTGCTGCATAGTATCCTCCTTATTTTTGCACAGTCCTAGACGTGGAGCAGTAGTTTTTTATATATAGTACCTAGTAAATGTGCTTATTTATGCACGTGGGATGAAGACAGCTATTTATATATATACTGTACATACTTGTGTAGCAGAAGATGGCATAAATGTACTTCCTTACGCTTTGATAAGCTAGAATATTTGTCAGGGCAGTGTGCCGTGAATGATGAATTTCAGCTATGGAGACTGAACTAAACATAGGCTTTTGGTGCAAGGTCAGACACGTCAGACAGATACCTTACACTACTATACCGTTTATGAAAAGGATAAATGCTAATACACACATCTTTCCTGCGTAAATAAGTTATTTATTTGTGTACATAGCTTGCGGTATAGATTAACTATATATTTTTCACTTGCACCCAATTTTTTAACGAAGCCAATTGTTGTTTCAATATTTGCCGGTGGTATATTAAAAGAAAATGCAGCTTTTATGATTTATGCAAATATTACTAAATATTTGCTATCTATAATATTTCTTTAGATTAACCAGCTTACAAATAATGTATGTACAATATAATATCCGACGCAAAATATCGATCGATTTTAAAATTTTGTTACTATTTTTCTTTCAGGGTTTAGAAGCATCAAAATATAAGAACACTTTGGATTGCTTCATACAAATTTGGAAGAACGAGGGTCCTAGAGCGTAAGTCATTTCTTAATAAGTTGAATTAAAACATCTCATCGATCTAAATATTTTCATGCGCTGGTGTATTCCTTTATACGGTAATGGGATTGAATATCCCGTGAGACAGAAAAGCCCGTTGACAGAAGAGAACCGTGCTACACTGCTGTTTGCACATCAGAGATTAAGCTATTCACGTAGACGCTGCACAATCCATATTTTTAAATGTTATATTTCTGTAATCACAATGTTTGAAAAATCTTTTTCTCATTTTTATTCGATAGTAAGAATAATTTTGGAAATACTTGTGCATATTGACAAGGATGAAACTCAATGCGTATTGCAGACACGGGTCGTTCTGTCACACGGTTTCTTCTGTCTTTTCCATAGAAAGGGACATTCTAGAATCCCTTCATACTGTTTTGGTTTTGGTTTCCACAAATATTCGTTTTTATAACACGAGGAGCTCAGGTCATTCACATTGTCAATTAATCAATAAACTAAATCTAATTTCAATCTAATTTGCAATTGTTTTGATTGTAATATTAAAATGAACGACTGTTAAAGTTCTAAAACTAGTACTGTAACTGTAGTAGGGAAGACAAAGTGACGTGGACGTGTTATATTTATTTGGGAACGGAATTGATAATATTCATGTGTGATTGAAATGTTACAGTTAATTATACATACATAATCTGAGCCTATTCTGAGACTATTTAATCTAATTTACAATATTGACAGTCTAATAAACTGAACATTTTCTTTTTCTATTCTCTGATGCGTATAGATTCTACAAGGGAACAGTACCCCGCTTGAGCCGTGTTTGTCTGGATGTCGCCATTACATTCATGATATATGATTCTTTCATAGAATTATTTAACACAGTATGGAAGTAAACCAACACTCATTATTCAACTTCTACTTTCACCTGAAAACATCTCATACGACAGCCACATACTACATAAATAAAAACAACATACTATAAATCAACAGGTAATAAATTAGATTTGTAATGCGAACTGCAGAATGTAACTGCATTACATTAAGTAGGTACACGAAAGCAAGTTTAATTGATTAGGAAACACTTTACGATATTATAATTTTATTACTAGCGACTTCTCTTTATGTGTCTTGAAAAAGTTTACAAACCTAATTTTAGTGTTAATTATAAGTAAATTATAAGTTGTAACATGGTACAAGACACCAGTAAAAGCCTAGTTGCAATCTAGAGCTCAACTACTATTCAATTTCGAGAAATTAATGTCCAAAAGCAGGTAAACAGTTAATAGAAAATATCGTTTAAGGTGAATACTGGGTAAAAGGGTTCAAACGACAGTAGTTTCCGTATTAATCTCTGTTTTATGTTTTGATATGCGTCTTGTTTATAGTTTAGTGCATTCCAGTACTGTGAAGTTTGTAAGTTCAAAAAATTGTTCAACTAGAAAACAAATTTTTATATTAGACAAAAATGCTTTTAGCGCTTATTGCAGTGCAAAATTTAAAAGTTTGTTGGGTTTAGTTACTTAACTGTGTTATATAGTATAGTAGTGTATTAGTTTATCTATTTTCATTCGACTATTTTTCAAACATTTCCTCTTGCAACTCTGAACAATGAGAACAATAACACCAATATTACTCGCTCTGAGTAGCCCTTTACAATTTCATTTTTATCCTGCCTTTCTTTTTGTTCAACAGACTCAGTCTTTGAATTTTTTTCCTTAGCTAAATGCTTTAACTAACAGCTAAAAAACGAAAGGCCAATGAAATAAATTTGTTGCATTTTGTCTACCTGCTCATTTTCTATTTCTTCATTGTGCTCCTCAATGAGCAACGTTAATGCTGCCCAATTAATAAAATTTGAGCGGCTACACTCGATACAACTCATGCTTATCATGGTCTCAAGCAATCTGCCATCAATGATCAATTACCACCTTTCTGCTCTCAAGAAGACAAAGCCTCTCTTTCAAATATAAAAGCGATGCCTGCACTCGCACTCCATGCATTTTAATAGTCCCTTTTTATGTTCCCAAATCCAGTTTCATACTTCTCCTTCTTGTGTAAATTGTGCCACAAAATCGTAAAAGCCAAGTAATTCATTTGCATTGGATTACAGAATTATCTCCTCTGAATATTTTCGTTAATATTTTCATTTTGTTGATTTGATTCACAAATTGAAGTGTACCAGTCTTGCCGTACCAGCGTGGCTAATACTCCTAAACGTTATTACGGTTGGAATACCACCCATATCGGTATAAGTTTTCGACGTATGAATGGTATTGCCAACTAATTATGCGATGGTCACTTGGAATTAAATTTCCACGAGTGTTATCCAGGCTGGTCTTGTTTGTTTTACAAAAATGTTTCTAGCCAGATACCTTTCCCCCGTTAACAGTTTGTACATTTCGATGTTATAACTTCTTTATACTTGCTTTCTAATACTTACCAATGCATGCTTATGTTATGTCATGGATGAAGTAATGTAATCTCTTGTCGCATAATCCGTCTGTTCGTAGAAAATATAGTGTTAGTAGAGCTATAATAATGCTAACAAATCAGAAATTAATACTTTCTTAAATAGTTACTAATACATTCTTTGTGATGCCTCACCAAATATAAAACTCTCGGAGTTTCGTTGTATTCTAAATGACTTACTTTGACAATTCAAGAGAAATGCCAATTTTAAATAGTGCTACTTATAGTAGTTGGAAATGGAAAGTTGGGAAAGCAAATTAATTCGCTAACTGACTTTATATAGACTGTCTGCTTTTAGAGCTTGTAAGAGTAGCGCTTAGGCTTGCCTATTGTTTGAAATACTAAATTCAAATAACTATTTGTAAAATGAATTACACTACATTCTGTTTAGTCTGACTTAAAATAGGTTAGGAAATTATATGTGTGTTATAATATTTTATGTTATAGTTATGATGATCAAAATGAATTATCATATTAATATTTTCTTAGTTTGTGCTCAGTAGATTTAACTAGTATTTTTGTAGAAAGGGGGAACAGGTTATGGTTACAGTTATATATTGACAATTTGCAAACGACAAATGCTTTTTTGTTTTCGTACCGATATAAACGACAATTTGTATGTCTCGTCGCCAAAAAGGACTATCAAATAGAAATATTAAGGGGACTTATAGTAAAGTTGTCATTAGACTGCTATTTTTATTGTTATGTAATTGTACTTAGCTGGTGTTGCAACGTATTTATCTGTCGATGTAAAACTTGATTGCAATTGTAACATGCATTGCATATGCTTTAAAGAAATGCCTCACTCAATATTGCCAGCGTTTACTATATAAATTGAATTATTAATGTTAGCATATTTGCATTTGCCTATTTAGTGATATCTGGTCTGTCAATTAAAATTAATTTTACTGTATAATTGTAGCACATGGCTTAGCAAGAATCTAACCGCTCGCCATTAATCTTTTGAAGTGCACTTTCTCCATTCAGCTACTCTTCAATTATTCTTAATAACTATCAATTATTATGAATTATCCACATTTGTAAAATATGGTGAAAATGTACATTTTGTCAAAGTATGTATACAGTAGATTAATGGCGAGCGTATGCCAATCAAAATGTGAGGGGTAGCGGTAATGGTTCTGGTGCTACTCAAGAGCGGAATTGATAATAGTTTTGTGGAGTAAGAAATATATACTGTATTGTTACAATAATTTTAGTAATCAGGTTGTGTTTGTTGAGTAGTTATACGGAAAATGAGGGCTTCGCACAATCCAAACGGATAACCGATGTCTTGTAGCGGTGGTGTTTAGTGTATGACTTGACTTAGTTATGTAGCATTACTTGATTTGGTCTGCGTTTAACAGATAAACGTTGCGAAATCTAATGATTCGTAAAATGCGGATTAATAGTAACGTTTAATGTCGTCTTAAAAGAAATTTTAGCCTTAAAGCCGGAAAATAAATGATTTTTCGTGGGTTAATGAATTGTAAAGTCTAAAGTTGAAAGTTGTGACTTATCAAAAGGAAAAGTACAGTAAATGTAAAATACCTTATGATTGCGCGTAGCTGAGAAGGAAAGGATGGACAACGTGTTAATTAAATATTAGAGCTGGGTGCTATGCTAGTATTTATTTGGTTCCTAAGCCTAAGGTGGTAAAATTGTCGTATGTGTAATACAAAATGCTTTAAATTAATTATAATAGTAAAACACGTAATGAATATTGGTATAATCTATCTATTATCCATAGTTATTAAAACCAATTAGTAACAATAAGGTAACTACTGAAGAAATATAAAAGTATTTAATATTATATGTACTTGTACAATGTTAAATGTAGTTATCCTCAGTATGATACTGTATTCTTAAGAGCAATATACATTATACATAATATATCTATTGCAATTACTAGTAATTGGCACTAAATGCTGTAACACAACATTACATATAGCATACACATACTCTACCTACATATACACACCTGGAAAGTTATTGCACATAATACATTCACACACATTTATTTAGAATCACTTCTGAAATGGAAACAAGCAGTTTGTTATTACAAGTGTAGTTTAATTTAGTCGTAATAAAGTAGTAAGCATTCCGTTATTTTGTTAATTGATGTTGTATTCTGTTGTTTTGCACATTTATTTTTTCCTTACTTAGACACCCATACCGGAGCACCACATGGAACTACTTTTACTTGTGTTAATTGTTAGTGTTCATTTATTTACTTAAAAGAACTACACATTATTTTGGAAGGCATTATACTTTGTTTAGCATTGCAATTTGCAAATGCAGCTTGAATGTTGGTGTCGTTGTTTAATTATAATTCTATTGCGTTTTAAACTCCCATTAACGATGCAAATCAAAGTGCATACGTTCTTAACTAAGTGTAAATAATGAAAAGGCTTATTTAATTGAATCATAATGCATTATAAGTTGTTAAATTAATGTTTATGCTTTAAATGTCACCTATACAGCTTGAAGGGGTTATCTCGGCCGAATGAACCTAAATAGTAAATTATTATGTACAATATGCTTATTATATTCATGAATGGCTATATGGAATATGGAACAAAGTCAAAATGACGCTTTTCTATTTGTGCAACTGCACCGTTGTGTTTATTTACACTAGAGAAACAAAGGCTGTGTTTAATGCGGGTCCTTTGATCTCAATGGAATAATTCATGCAAATTGGGCAAAATAGCAATGAAACTGGAATTGTGTGTTGTACTTCCTAAGAAGTATATTGTAGAATAGTATTTTGGAAATGCATTTAGTGCATATTGGGTTATAACTACTATCAGTTTAGCTATTGTAGTAACTGGTGTATGACATGGTGTGTTGTACTTTGTGTTTTGTATTGGCTGTCCTGTACTGTGCCGATGTCCATAGTCCGTGCTATAATAAAGTATGCATTAATTGAATGAATGCAAAAGAGGCTTTTGGGCTTTTCTCAAAGAACTCCTTCAGACACAAAAGAGGGAATTAAATTAGGAAGCAGAATACACGAGCCAGGAGAAGATATGTTTTTGTGTACTGTACAGATGACAGTTGAATCAGAGTAAGAAAAGAAGGATTTAGAACCGAAATCCGAACTATTCATTTCCCATAGAGCCTTCTGAATTAAATCATGTATGTATAATGCCATTTCATTGGCTGCAGTTCACTCACTCACTCTCAGTGTACCGACACTATACCTACCTTATACTAATATCTATGTGTAGATGAACAAAGTCTGATTCTGATTTCTATATATGTTCTGCAGTTTGAGTATGAAGATATTACATAGCATTAAACTCTCTCACCTTCGTTTCCTACATACTTTCTCCTATATCTTCAACTACATACTTTACTTATGTATGTAATGTAGGTACAGATAGTAGCTATGTATGTTAGAATGTTTTGTTTGACTCTACTGGAGAGAGTGAGTGTTTGTTGGAGCTGGAAGTGGAACTGGAATGAATATCGTTGGAGAATCTCGTTTCCCTGGCTCTGGTTCTGGTTCTGGTTTGACTGGACTTTGTTCTCTCTTCTTGCACTTTCTATTCCGTCTATTTGCTCGATGCATTCAAGTGAAAGGATTCCATTCTATCCGCCCATCTAGGCTTGATATGCATTTCCGAAATGTAAACCTTAAACCCTAATGTTCAATTTAAAGCGTCTCATTGAAGCACATAATACAGCAAAAGCATACATGTATGTACATGCATTGTACAGATACATAGCCAACTTATGTATGTAGTGACGAAACCGAACCACAACTACATTCTTTGATCTCTTACCACGTGAAGACATGAATTATTTATATTAGAGCTGCAGCAAACATTAAGACGTTTCTATTCAGTGAATTGATAACCATGAAATCCCAGGTTACCCCTAACTCAACTCAATTATTTTTAACTGCAAACAAAATGTTCAAGTGGAAGCAATGTTTAATGCTAATTCGTTTAACATTTATGCAATCAGGGTAAGATAACAAGAAATCTTAAATCCATTTCCTCAACATAAGTACCTCAGCTTTAAGCTATACAATTCATAGAAATTATATGTACACATACCCCCTTTATTCTTACAAAAAGCTAGCATCATCAGGTCTTTCCTTTTTTGCCTTGTAAGAGCTAATTCCGCAGTAGATAAGTACTATACTATTATATAATTTATCGAAGCCTAAAATTAATGAATATGGAAAAGAGAATTCCCTTTTAAAGCATAGTCATATCCAATTTACTCGGAGGCAATGGCTTTAATTGACCACTTTCAGTTTTAATAATTTTAGGCAAAGTTCGTATAATTTAATCCAGCATTCATTATATTATATTTAAAATATTATATAAATATCCTACCAGATGAACTGTCCTGTCGTTACTAAATAAATGAAATAACGATGACACCCTTAGTATTAGTAAATCCTCACTACTATTTAGCTGGTTTGAAAAGCCTTACAGAAATACATATCAAAATGTAGTATAAATATTTAGCTTATGTGGAAAATAAAAATATGTAAGTAGTATGCATTAGTAAATGTGTGATCGAGTCGGGTATGCCTACATAAAAGTGCGTACTAGAATACAATATTGCACAAGTGTCCAATTATAAGCAAAACTAACTAACAATAAGTGAAATAGACAATGAGTTAGTAAATACTACAACTTTTAATGAGTTAGCATGAATTGTTACGAAGCATTATTATTATGCTATAAGTTACGCTACAGTGTACAACCTAAATTTAAATAAATTTAAATAACTATACTTTCAATATTTATTTGATTATTTGATTATGAGTACTGGTAGATATTTTTACTGTGGTATTACGTTAATTATGTAAGTTAACTTATTTAAAAAGTAGCATTATTAGCATGGTATTGAAAACATTTAAAATATTATTAGGACCAACCTAAAGTGTTAGCACCTATTGATTACCAAAGGAAGATAAAACCAAAATATTGACTAGATAGTAAATGAATAGGTGCAAATAGTAAAACTCGTGTTCTAAGACTCTTAATGTGTAACCGTAACTTATAATCATAGCGTAATTGTACCATCAATACGAGTATGAAAAATATTACAACATGTAAATACAACATAAGTATTTTAGCTTAACCATGTGAAAAATTTACCTAAAATGAAAAACAATCAGAAATTATAAAGAAAGTATTATAATATTTATGATATTTTCCTGATAAGAAATCAGGCAAACATGTATTAAATATATTAATGTGATGTTAGGGAAAACGAACCAGAAGTGAGTTGCTTGTTAAAAACAATAAACGATACCCATCCACTGTCAACCTAAGCCCAACACACGTCACCCTACGAGAAACAAGTACTTACTTCATAATTACATCCCAAAAATAAAGAAAACAATTTATTTAGTAAATACCTACTAATTAGCTACAATTACAACTAAGTAGCACACTAATACGCTGAACAATAGTTGCGACTTGCGATAAATGGTTACCAAAATACTAATGTGTACGTAACGAAGTGTGTTCTAAAGACAGTACTAATTCTGTGTACTAATAACACCCTGTCGTAAATATGTACTTAAAAATTGCAAAATGAAATGAATAAAAGTAGTCGAATTTAGACGGAAAACGATATTTATTGCTTTATTATTATTTCTCAGTCTAGATCGCAAATGGCATAAAATCAGATTAACCTTACTTCTACTAGTGGGACAGTAATATCTGTAATCCTATTGCTGAACGCATATTTTAAGGGTGGGTGGTGATACACTGCATATATTTTTTGTCTTGTCATATTAGACGTTATAATTAAGACTATCATGACAATTTCCAAGTTTGTGGGTTAATGAGGCATAGAAATGAGCATACGATAGTAAAATAAACCGTAATTTTGCCGTATATATTTTTTTAGCCCGCCCGAGTGTGCGAGGCTGGCTTATGTAATCGCAATGTCTGTCCGTCCGTGCGTCCGTGCGTCCGCA
>JAQFYC010003620.1:0-20072 GCA_034694165.1 Tomocerus mixtus
AGAGTGTTTACAGACACACAGACAGACAGACATTGCGATTACATAAGCCAGCCTCGCACACTCGGGCGGGCTAAAACTAAATTTTCTTTTCAGAATTTCTGATGAATGATTATAACAAAATTGGCAACTTCAATATATATTGAAATTACAAAGATTGTCTGACAACTAATTGGCAACACATATTTACACTATTTTCCAAACGTGACATAACTAATTACGTTTTGCAAGTATTTAGCAATTTTATACTTATAAATAAACTCTTATGATCCCGTCATCAATCATAATGTGAAAGTCTAGTCTTGCTCTGGTAGGTTTTTATTGGTAATCGTGAAATAGGAGGTTAACATCGAACATCTTGTTTTGTTGACACATCGAAGTGTAGATAACTGATTTGTCAATAAAATAGTATAATATTTGTCTTCACTTTCATATTTTCCTATTAAAAGGAAACTCATTATTTTTTTGAAACGATATCAAACGCAATACAATTTTAATGTCATGGACATAGTTGTAGAAATATAACCATATGTACATTTAAGTATGTACTAATTAAGGTAATAGTCAAATTATGTAGCGATAACACAAAAATGTATTCGTCTGTATCTGAAGATATAAAACATGCATCTCTCATTAGCATTTCTTGGATTTTGCTGTAGTGGCGAATATAAATAAATCAGCAGATAGTCAATTTTTTTAATAGTGTCTAACTACTGCTTGATATTGGTTCATATAATACCCCAAAAATTTATATTACATAGAATTTTATTTATTTAATTCAGAAAAGTTAATAAATTGGACTATTGGATTATTCAGCTATTGACAATTTGAATATCATGGAATTTAGAATTGGTTTATTAAACCTTTTTGCATTATGTGCTACCATTTTCTCACAGGGATACACCCACGGTATATCAATTGTAAGCTTAACTTCTTAAACACAATTTGTTCATTTTGAATAATTTAAAAATCAGGACATTATACATTCTCATTATTATTCAAAATAAGTACTATGAGGGGATATGCTTAACAAAAGTTAAAATACCTGGCCAATCAAATTTCCAAAATCTTAAGAGATATCCCTAACTTTTTTATTGATTTGAAACTTTCGAGATTCGCCGTGTCTGTAAAAATTGGGGATAAGTACATTCTTGCTTTTTACTGTAACAATGCCTCTTAACTTCATTTTTTATATATTATATAAAGTAGCTGAGAAACCCCTTTATGGGAATGATGGGGCTGTCTGTCTGTCTTTCTGCCTATAGACACTGTAACTTTCGAACGGTTCAACTTTTTAAGTTTTATTTTCATAAGTTGGTATAGAGTAAGTACTAACAAAGAACTTAGCGTGGCCAGAACATCCCGGATGGCGTTCTGGCCACGCTAACTTATTTTTTAAATAGGGACATGGTAACGAGGGATATCTTTGGAAAGTTGTTGACATATAAGCAATCCAAATACGAATCGCAATGTACCCCAAACATTGGGATGCGATATTTTGTGAGAATTCAGTATTAAATGACACTGAAATATATATTCCCCAACAAAACTATTAGTTTAGAGACATTATTTAGTTCACATTTTGAAATGGTTTATTAAGGATGCAGGAATCCAAGCAGCCGATCAGTACAGAGTGGACAATTGGGTGAGAAATTTTTACGACAAATGCGGAGAGACGGAAGTTGTTGCTGCTGAAAATGTTGATTCTCTATGTGCAGAAATAAAAGGACAACCTACTGAATCTCCAGTAATTGGTGTTGGGCCATATTGTGGCAGCGAATTTGTAAAACGTTGTGTAGGGGCACCAATAGGTTGTATCGAGAAGAAAAACTGCTGGTTTGCAGTTGCAATGACAGAAGTTGCCATATATAATTACACCACTGCCGACAGCACAACTACAAAGGTACCAACATTTCAAGATTACGCAAGACACATTCTGTCCTACGACATTCAGGTTTTGGATACTTGCCACATCAGTAAGCAAAGCTTGTATTTCTAAATCGTTTTAATATTTCATTTTGAGTGACGACTGGACAACTCAATTGAATAATATGTTTTGGAATTGTAAGCAAATATCTCCCAAGCAAAAGCCTCAAAGATTATAATTAAATTACTACTATTATGGTAAATGTATGATATCGTCCCCTATAATGAAAAAGGGTTCAAAAAACTTCAATTTTTCCATAGCATAGCATAAGTAAGCCAAGTTGAATTAAATAAAGTCTCCTTCAACAAATGTTCAAATCAACTTCGTACTAGCTTGTGCTGTAACAATATAGGCAAAATAAGATAGGTATCTCTATTCTTTTCGGCACGACTCATACTACTATCATGCTTTTGCTAAAAAAATTAAATAAATTTATTCTTTGAACTAACGATATTGTCACACATATTATGACAAAATTCGGCATAGGTACTAAATTAAGTCAGCATACAAAACGATATTGTTTTAGCGCATAAAATTTTTTCCGTAGGATCTTTGCCAGAGGATGAAACAGAAACAGTCTCGCCAAATAAATTTGTTGGAGTTGGACTTGGTCATTTTTCCTCGGTATGCATTTTCTTCCTTTTTCACAAATTAGAAACTAAAAAATCAATATTATATTTTTGATACATATACAAATATTCAGCCGAGGGAGCTGGACTGCGAAAAAGATCCTACGTATGAAGACTTCAGGATCTTCTTTTTCCTCAGTGATATATCTGCCTGTAATTTTAAACCGGTAAGCCTTTAATAATTATGTGTCTATATCTGTAAATCTGTCTATACATGTTTGAAATATGTTTCCATAGACTCTGCCTTTGTATCCATACATAGAAGTCAACACTACTGGTGGAACTTTGCCAAATCCTACCAACAAATTCTCAGTAGATGTAAAGCAATGGAAAGTGAGATGTAGAGCATTAAAGCAAAGAATTCCTGCGAGTGCAACACCTGGGAGCAAAATTAGCGACTTCATGAAATATTTTCTCTTGCACTACTATGGAACCAAAAACTATACAAAGATTGGTGACTACACATACGCTGGTTAGTACTTTAGATTTAGATGTTCGTTTTTTAAGCACCAATACCTACAAAAAGCCTAACAAATATTTGCTTTTTTATTCTATCGATAGACGTTACTGATTATTACAAGCAGAAGGGTAACTTATACTTTGCCCCAAACATTGAACATGGAACATCTACGACAACTAAAGCTACTCCACCTGCTACGGACTCTGCTAGTTCTATATTAAATTATTCATCTTACATGATGTCCATTTTAATGATTGGTATTGGTATAGATTTTTTTACATAATGATTAACCATTAAAAGTTTTCTTCCATCACTGTCATGTTAGTAATAATAGTATAGAAAAAGAATACCCTGATTTATAATACAATATCAGAGTGCATAAACCTTAAGTATGTACATTTTCTGTCAATTGTCACTGATGCCTTAATTAAATAGCAAATAAACAAATAATTAATAATTTAGGAAAAACTGTAAACCAAGTATCAGTAATTAATTTGTCGTTTCATTATCCACTTATGTACTCTAGTTTATTTTTAACGTACCTAGGTCTTGTGATACCCACCACATCTTTTATTAGCTAATTAGCTACCTACTACCATCGCAAACGATATTTTAAAAAACAATGTCAACAGGCCGTTTTAAGATACTTTCGCTGATAACAATTAGAGTGGGAACTTAAATCGGCTTCGTCCTTTGTTGCCCTCATGTAATTTGCTGATTTAGCAAAATAAAACATATGGACATACATCCCTATTATCAAATAGATTGAGTAATGCCCGTTTAATTTCAATATCCATTAAAATAGAGTGCACGCAATTGATAACGCGCCTAAAAATTGGCAAACATTGTGAGCATACCCTTGTCATTATTACTTAATACCAGTTGATAAAAATTGCACTGCACAGTACTATATTATTGCTTAGAATTGTGAATGCATGTGAAATGTGAAGCATTGGTTTTCGATAGCAAACTTACATAATGTACTCATGTTTATTCTGACAGTAGGGTGACCAACAATGATATATAGCATCCCTTCATAGAAGTCCTTCGATAGTTAACTATACCCTGATGAGACCGATGGTCATTCCGTATCCCATTGCTGATTTCAGCTTTCTTTGACTCATAGGGTTGCTTTCGGAAATCTTGGATTTTATTTCCATCAAAAAATACCAGAATTTTTCCAGCATAAGGAAAAGTCTACTAGAAACAACGACACCGCACTAAAACAGGGAGGAGTTGTAAAAGCATTATGTACAGACCCGAAATTATTTTATTGCGAATTAGACTTAAGCAGCAAACGTAGAACAGATGTTTTTTCAGAACCTACTAGTTTCAAAACATGGCATTTTCAATGCCTATGTTAATGTTATTTGCCTTCTTGTTATTGCAAAATGCCTTTGGAATATTTATTAGGTTTAAATAATAATTTCCATTATTAGAAAGTATAGATATTTTAGAAAGAATGAGTTTTAGATCTTATAAAAAATGATCTAAGCAATAGTACATTGGCCAGCAGACTAGACAAATAAGTTATAAAAACGTAATCTAAATCACAGCGTAATACAATTTATGTAACGTAACCAAATGATTTTATTCGAGTGTGATAGAAATAGTCTTGCATCCCATCATATAACATTGTGTTGCACAACAACGGGATTCGTAAAAATATCCTTGATCGCCCTAAAAAATATTATTATTATTCAAAATATCTTGTCATTATCAGCTTTTTCATTGGAAATTGTCATAATAGTATTAATATGTATTTGAAAATTACATATAGTTGGTTACAGGTTATTTTATTTACATTGTACTTACAATTTCTAATTTTCGAAAAATTAATTTATTGGGTTTTCGGCTTCGTCGCCGCCCATTTACTTACACTATTACTTATACAATGGTAAAAATATTTAAAGTGAATTCCACTTCTAAGCTTTAATAAAATTACATAATCCAAACGAACCTTGAATTTATACCTACCTGGATAATGATTTTGCCAACCAAATTGTTTGCAAAATGCCTACCTAATGTACAGGGCGGGGCAGCTACTACAAGAGTCAGTGTATTTAGATACGGAGTATATCAAAGGTGACACAGTGGCCTAACTATAGGGATTGGTCACACGACATTTTATACACCATTTGAAAGCCCCATTTAATTCAATTCAATAAAACTTGGTTTCATCAAAATCGGTTGATAGATAATGGGTCAAAGATCAGCTTAAAATAAAAATCAGTTTTTAAACTTTCGTTAATATTTTTGAAATATTTTAATTTTTCAGATAAAAGCTGCTTTTGGTCACGAAAATTTGAAAAATGCATAAGTTTAAATAATCAATTTTTTAAATTTTAAACTGACTTTGACCCATTAACTATCAACCGATTTTGTTGAAACTAAGTATTATTGAATTGAATTAAGATGCGCTTTCGAGTGGTGTATAAAATAGAGGGTTACCTATCCCCAGTCAGGTCACTTTGGCACCTTTGATATACTCCCTATCTAAACATAGTCTTTTAGCTACCCCACCCTGTAGTAAATAATTAAATAAAAAGCTTTGCTTTACTAATTCAGCACAATATGTAAACTGAATATTATATTACACAAATTAAAAATATTATGTAATACGACCCTGAACATTTGTATTTAAATTAGATAAATTATTTGGAAGTACGTATATGTTGTACGTTGCTTGCCCGATTTAGATGCCTGCCCAATTGAATTTGCCGGTGAAACCCCTGAGGACAATAAAATAGAATCAAGAGTTATTATTTGTCAAAATTTTCTATAGCTGATAAAAATATAAAGTACTAAGATACACTAATAATAAAATAAGAATCTAAATATAAGAATTCAAGCCAAATAAAAACATTGTAATCAAGATGGTTAAAAAATCGTCAATTGAGTGCCTCGAATACCTTGAAAGGCTGTGGGATATTACACATTGTGGATTTTGGGATTGCAATCATAAAAATGGCATTGTGATGCCTACAAAATCAAAGAAAAGGTTATGTTCTTCCTTATCTGGAATAGCGTCCACCCTCTTTTTCACTGTGTACACTGTCGTCATTTTGCTTATGCAAGTATTTTTGAAAGAACCATTTTTGAATATCGCTGACATCACCATTGTACTGTGTTTCTTTATCGCCAGCTTATTTGGACTGGTAATCGACATAACATGTTACAATTACATATACTTCATTGCTTCAGCCATAACAAATTTCTTGAGGTTGGATGAAAAATTTTACAGTAAGCAATAATTGACAGTTTTTTTAATGCAAATTATTACACATTATATCCCATATAGTAGAACTGTAATTGCCTTTCAAATTTTAGATAATATTCAGACAGAAATACAAATCTCATTGTAGTTAATGTATAAAATACCATCTTGTTCATCAATATATGCAAATAATATGTTATAGTTGCTGAAAAAAATGTTTTCTTAAAATTATTTGCAGAAGATTTTCCAAAGGAAGCAGCTGAGGCGGAAGCTAATTTATTTTTAAAAATATTTGTGTATCTCATAAAATATGCTTGGTTGTCACTTCCTCTTATACTAATTACATCTTTATTATTGATTTTATTGGACTTCCATGTTTTTGCTAGCTTATTGACATACCTGGACATGCAAAGTCATTTGTTGTTCTTCTTGTTTCTATTTATTGGCCAAACCCACTTGTTTATGCATTGGATGATGAGCTTACTTTTCCTTCTAGTATGTGCTGTTTTCTACCTGCACTCAACTCTGCCTTGGCTGAAATGTCTTTCTGTAACAGAATTTAAAGGTCCTACCTTAGTTTCTGTCGCTACAATAGTTCAGAATTTCAATTCGGTAAGGAAAATATACGTTAATTTGGTGATATGTAACCAAAGCATAAATAGAGTTGCCTTATATATTGCTCCTGTTTATTTATTTGCTGTAATTACTTTCCATATCCTTGTAAATTTTGCAACATTACGTTTATACCGCCACCTTGGAGTTTTGTATGCCTTATTTCCGTTTGGTGCTATTATTGTCACTTATTTGGAAGCATTCATCATGCATAAATTTGGCCAGGTTAATACAATGTCAATTGAGTTGGCCGAGAAATGGAAATTTGTTGTAGTGAACAAATTAATGAGGAAGCAGTTGAATGCTTTTCGACCTTTGAGGGCCAATGTTGGCCCATTTTTCTTTATGCATAGGGGAACCACGCTGCAAATTTGGTTCACTATTTTAAATTATACGATTACGTGTTTGCTGTCAATTCATTTGTAATTAAATAAAGAATAATATACTAAAATATATGTACATACATACTATTCCCAAAATAAATTGAATGCCCTTATTGGCATTAAAATAATTATCATATATATAAGATTCTGTGAAAATCCTCGTAAGACATTCTCTGCATACAAATTTCAAAGTTATACAAATATTGCCTGTGTATTTTATTTATAGTATTTAAAGCTTAATTTTTGAGTTGTTTTTACGTGTAGAATCTCATTTAATTTACTGTTATGTCGACTTTATGATATTTAAATTGAATTACGCCTCTAGAATTTAACCGAACTCAAGACAACTGAAATATTAATATTTTAATTTACCTATACATGGACTGCTTCCTACAAATTAATTTTATTTCCTTCCCTTATTTAATTTATTTGCTTTAAGTTGTTTTGCTCCCTGAAGTCTATTATCCACTGTTCGACGGAAAACGTTTAGGTAACCTGAATAGTTTATAATACAAATCAATAGGCTTTGTGGTACGAATGGTTACACGTTACACTAGATAAATGAGTACAATGTAAGAATGGAGATATGTAATAGACTGTTCCTTGAGACTGGATCGAGATCAACTGGAGTCTCTAACTGTTGACTTGGCTAGTAGGTGCAATTTGTGTCGTGTCACTGGAATGAATGGAGGTTATCCCGTGACAAGCTTATGCAACAGTGGTGTAGGGTACCATGGCCAGGAATGCGTCCCCCAGAGTAATTATTTAATAAAATTCGCCGCCATGGAAAGAATTTTAGCCCATTGACATTTTATATCGTTTGGAATTTTAGATGAGCTTATTTACACTCTTTTTATATAAATATTTAAACAAACTAACTTGCAGCATTATGATCACAATCAAAAAATCATTTTGCATACTAACATTGAAAATTAAATGTTTGAAATTGACAAAGCAAATTGAAAAGGAATAAAATGAATAATTGGGAAAAGGTGAATTCAATAAAAACTACTTGTGGAGAATGTTAGGATCTTAATTCGATGATTTAAGGTTTTGCCCCACACCTATCAATTTATTTAAGTCGAGTCGAAACCCATAGGGCCCAGGTTTTAACCCAACATAGGTTATACTCATACGTTGAGATTGACAATTACGATTTCATTTAAGCATTAATCGAAATTTTCTATGCATAAAATATTTGCATTGGAAGTGTACTCAAGAAAACATAAGACTTTATTCGTGTGTATTTATATTCCTTATTGAGGAGCTTGCCTCCTCTATGCAAATGGTTTGTCTGTCTATCTGTCCGTCCGTCTGTCCGGTTGCGGTGTAACTCAAAAACGGTTTGAGATATCGACTTCAAATTTTCAGGGTACCTATTAAGGTTCCTCCAGTGACTAATACCCCTAGGAGTTATGACCCCGACCCCCATTTTTTGAAATTGCAACATATGGTAAATGAGGTATCGTTCGAAAGCTTATGACCTCAAGAATCCAACTATTTAACAATGAGGTCAATCGGTTACCGACAATCGGTCATGTGTTCACACTGCAACAGTAGATATACTTACACCATTTGCTAGCATTTCTACTCCATTTATTCCGGTCACTCTATTTATTGCAAATTAATAATATTTTGCCCTCTGATCGTAGATGAAACTAGTTATTAAAGTTTGCACTAATTAAATTCATGCATGAACCGTAGAAAGTTATGTTAACAGCCGATGCCGTTTGTTAATTTTATCTAGGTTAATTTAGACATAAAATAAAATTGTTTAGTAGAAAGCTAAAAGCAATACAAGTAAAATGGAAGCTTTGTCTTATATTTAACTATAGAAATGTCCCAGTATTATCATTCATAAAAATGGAGGTCGTAGTAAAGTTTCGTCGCTCAAAAAATATTATAAATTTCTTAGTTTTATTGGCATTATCGATATTTTCTTTCTCCAATATCACTTACGCTGGAGAAGTTGTTCAAGAGAGTGTGCCACAGAATGAAAATGCTAATGAAGAAGTTGAAGGGTTTAGCTATGCTCATTCTCCCGTAGACTTGTTCTACCTTAATATGGACGAATACGAGTTGTATAATATTGTAAAACGGTACTTAGCCACGTTAGATCACGAGCCAGAACTGTTTTTCCAAAGGTAGGTAAATATAATATTGACACTTGACACCGCCTGCTTAGATACAATTATTTCCTGCACATGTAATTACAACTAATTCATAACTATTCCGCCCATTTTGTTTGATAGGTATATTGCAGATTATGAAGACAGTTCTCTTGCAGCGTACAAAGACGGGAATGAAATTGATATGGATAAAAAACATCGCAAAATTCATAAAAACCCAATTTTGTCCTATAGAATGATATGGCGTTTTGCTAAGGATATGCCTAAGATCAAAGATATTCTTTACGGTAGCGGTAATCCTGGTATGTAGAAAGAAGCTAAAATGAATCTTAACCTAGTTGTCAAAAATCAAAACGGACTCCTTGATGGAGTACTTAAAAAGTATTGAGAATAAGTAGTTGCGTGAGAAATCAATTACGTATCTATTTATCTATCTGTATACTTGTTAAGTCGGCTCAGGAGACAATTAGAGTCGGAGAGTTAATTGAAAATTTACGGTATTATATTTAGTAAACTTTAAAAATAGCTTCACCCAAATGACACCGTATGCTAATACTGCTAATGTACATTTTTGCAGAAATTTTGGAAGAATTGGACAAAGTGATAGACAAAGAAGTTGCGTGGCCTAAGGAGAAAGATTTGAATAGTTCGATGGACAGTCTTTTAACATTGCACCACATCTACGATTTAAATATTATGGAGGTAAATACAATTATAATTCTCTGTGTTAATGCTCTCAAATAGACGCATAACATCGAGTACATTATAAAGTACTACACATCTATAGGTATTTGATTCTTGATTTTGTTTCCACATTAATGAGCTCATGCCTTCCAGAAGAAAATCTATATTTATGATATTATAAAATAAATTAGCATTTACTAATAATTAGCTAATTACTCTACTTAATGGATTAAAATGTTAACAGTAGGATAGAAAAAGTTGCGCATTTCGGCCAAACATTTTTCAATTTTGCTACGTTATTATATTATTAGCAGAATTTTTGGGGTGTGGTTTGTGTACCCGTATAATAACGAAAATTGTTTTTCTCATAGTTCGCAAAAGGAAACATAGCCAATGTGCAGACGATAGCTACTCTTTCTGCTGTTCATTGTTTTGAAATTGCACAACATGCTTACTACCGGAATAAACAGTATACATTGGCCATTGAATGGTTGGAACTTGCGGATGCAAAAAGTGGGGATGTTAATGGGCACCCAATTTTGGATTACATTGAAGAACCGGCAATTTCATATCTATTGGAAGAAATAATCAGTGACGTATATATTCTGAACATCCATTCTATTTTGTTTCCTGTTGCAAATTACAAAATTTCTAATTTAATTAGAGAAGGAATGTACTAATTAAAACTGTGATATTTAGCACGACAAAACATGGGTTGAAGAAGCCCCATATTTTAAAAATCTGAATCGATACTACAATAAAATCGACTCAGACTTTGACATGGTTACCCAGAAACGTGTTTTGAAGAACAAATTTAAAAGTAGAGGAGGATCGAAGATCTATCCTACCAACAATGACATATCTGCTTTTACAACATTGTGCCAAGGGGGAAATTTACAAGTATGTGCGAATATTCTTTACTACCTACTAGAATTAACTTTTTGTTAGTATAAACTTTAATGTTTGATTTTGTGATTTTACTTTGGATCTTAACATAGTCCGAAAAAGTAAACAATTGAATTTTAATTTTCAGACGGAAAAAGAAAAATCGGAATTGTATTGCTGGTACGAGTCCAAAAAACACCCAGTATGGCTCATAAATCCACAAAAAATGGAACTTCACAGCAAGGAACCTTATATATTTCAAGTTTACGATTTCATTGGAAATGACTTCATTCGTTATATAAAAAATAAATCGATTCCGCTCATGGAAAGGGCGACAGTTGCTGATGTTCATGATGGTCCTGCTAGCGATTTACCTGGAGATAGTAGTCATTACTCCCAAACCAGAACATCTATGTATGCTTGGTTTACGGAGCATTTGGACGAAAAAATTCTGCACCTAAACAAAAGAATTGGCCATCTTACTGGACTAAGCACTCATCATGGTTTTGACATTCCTACCGACCTGATTCAAATTGCAGCATATGCCACAGGAGGATTATTCAATATCCATATCGATTCGGTAAGTGAAAATCGCATAATTTTAATTGCCAAAATACCTATGGGGAAATTAATAATATTTATAAAATAAATTTATAAATTAAATAATATTTGTTCCCTTCTGATTGTTCTTAATTGATTTTTGTACAGTAATAGTATTACGATTGTGGAAGATAGGAATTTCACTAGAAAAGCTAAAGAGTTGTGCACCCTGGCCGACGGATGTAATGTTTAATTTAAAATCTTGGACTTTTTTAAACAAAAATTCCTTTGGTATATTAAATTTATAGAGTGATAGACTTCAATAAAAATGGGTTTTTGCTAACTAGAATTAACAAGTTATGGCTATGGAAGTTGGTATGTTAATTGTGTCGGATAGTTTTTGAACTATTTTTCTTAAATCTATTTCACTTTACGTTCTCCACGCAATACGCATGCATTTCTGCATATTATTATGATGTAACTTTTTCGCAATTTTCCAAAATTTTGGTTATAGTGCCAGGTGGGTGAAGCAAGCAAAGGCACCCAAGCCAATCCCTGTATTTATTGCTAATGATGCCATAATATGATAATTTTGCGCATCTAATCTACTACTAATTTTTATTTGTTTATTTTCAGCTCGATTCAACGAACGATTATGCAGCTCTCATAGAGGACAATATTGGAGACCGTTTGGCTACTTTTATGATATATGTTCGTTCCACTTCTTTATTTTTAAATTTTTTAAATAACGTAACAATAATCATTATTTTGCAAAATACGGCTGATGAAATGAAATCGTGTCCCTGTCCACTACAATCAAACTAGTTATTTAGAAGCTCAAAAATTCATGACGAACTTTTTAAGTGTTACCTAATTCACAAATTTTGGTACCATGTACCTATATTTAACTCTAATAAAGACAAATTACAAGTAATTAGAGAATTTTACCTACGAGAGCGTAAAATTTACTATGTTTTATTTAAAAGGAGGACCTAAAAGTTCTATTATAATATGTTAATTATGTCGCTCATTTCATTTTTCTGCAATATACATTTAGGTAAGTGTGACCTGATATGTGATGTAATAAACCTGATATAATTAAAAGTTGTATATTATAGCTTAACGATGTGGAGCACGGTGGCCTTACAGCGTTTACATCTGCTGGAGTGGCCGTTTCTCCTGTAAAGGGATCAGCACTTTTTTGGTATGACGCCAAACGAAACGGGAAAGTGGACTACAGATCATGGCATGGAGGTCAGCTTTATTTTTTTTACAAAACATATTGCATGAGTATCGATGAATGATCTCATGTTTGTTATTTTTTTAAATTCGTCACAACTAAATACTTTTCTTTTGAAATTTTTTTACAAATTCTTATGCCTACAGCAAAAAACCTTGGCGTGGGTTATACCTACCTTAATTAAATTGCCAATATTATAATTGTAGGTTGCCCTGTATTACTTGGAGAGAAATGGGGTAAGCCGTCCGTACAAATATTGAGTTTTTACTGCTCTAAATTCCATTAGTTAAATAATTCCCTATAAAATTTTACTTTCTAGTTGCGAATAAATGGATTCACTTATATCTCAATATTTTAAAATATAAATGTACATTAAATAAAAACGAATAAATAAATTAAATGACAAAGTGATTTTAACTACTATAGGTAATTCTTGTGTCAGTAATGCTGCTTAACATAAATGTACATGCAAGTATTCAACAAAAATAATTAATTTCGGAAATTTTCGAAGCATTTCTTTACTCTATTTCACTATTGGCATTTTCATTAAAGGTAAAACAATGGATATGAATTTCTTTACATTACTTATTATAGTTCAAGGAAAGCAAAGCTTTGTGTATAAGGTTCATTGCAATTTCTCCAAATAGTTATTCCAACCTCGGAGCCATAGGAATAGAGACATTTGTTATCCCTAATATTCCTTATGATGAATCCGATCCCACTACTGTCCTCAATTAATTCCACCCAACGCCGAGTCGGAACGCAATTACTAATATCTTCATACGTCAGCTCGTTGAATTGAGAGCTGTCACTTGCAACTACTGGGTGGATTTGGTAGAGTCCAGCTGTGCAATATAATATTAGCATTTAAATTAACATTCAACAGGATTCTATGTAATAAAAATCGAGAAACTTACTTAAAGAGTTGACGCTAACACTCCAATGAAATCTTTCAGCGTATGGCGGAGTCAATCGGTAAATAAAACTTATGTCACTTAATCCACAAGCATTTCCGTTGTCCCTTGGATAAAGGAGCTGTTCAAAAAAGCACCATTAAAAGGCCGTATTTTAAAACTATTTTGCTGTTATTTGTTTTTACCTACCCCTCCATCCATAGTACTGCGGAGACCGTAAACCTTATCCGGAACAGGAAGTTGTTGAGCTAGGGAAAGCCCAAATAGCGTTAGGAGAACGAGAAATTTCAACATTTTAAAAGCTTGGCTTACACTGAGAGTAAATTGTCGAATAGAGTATAATAGAAAAGTAATGTAGCAAATGGACTCTTAATTCTACGTAAATGATGATAATATATATCAGTTTGGTTTCGGCTTAACAGATTTACAGATAACAATTAATTGCTGCATGTTCGAATTGTGGTAGGCTTGCTATTTTTAAACTGTTATCAACATCTCTGTGTTGAATGTGAATGCGTCGAGAATTCCATGCCAAGCATTGGATACCTAAAGGATGGGTATTTTGATAATATTTATTAAGGTTAGCAAAGCCAATGATATTTCAACAACAGCAGTGTTCAAGTATGTGGTAGACTGAAAATTTGCTGGTACTTTGCAGCCTTTATCTCAGAAAACATTTTATCTCGATGTGGTTTTCATTAACATTGAGATTGAACTGAAACTTATTACACCAATATATAACTAACTAACATTATCTAATTTGCGCGATCTTATGTTATTTCTGTATATCTTAGTCGTAAGTTCGCCTGAAAAACGCATCGCGCAATTTGTAAAATACTCAAATCATTCACACTAAACATTCAAATCGGTATACTCATCATAATACATGAATAATATGAGTGTAAATATTATATATCTTCAAAGTAAATCGACAAAAAATCTTTGCCGATCAATAAAACAATTCTATAACGCTTTTCATTTAAGTAATTAGCATTAATATTTCAGTATTGACGCAAAACGCAAAGTCACGCTAATGTACGCCCAGCCCTACATAATCGCAATTTTAAAAGGTTTTTAATAAGTTATTTACACAATGACATGGGCACATCTGTCAAAAATGTCTACATTACACGCCCGACAAACCAAAAGGAAATTCCTTGTATAATTAAAGTAATTAATATAATACGTAATACATAATGTCCATGAAAAAGGCCCCTGGGGAACAAAAATAAAACTGCCAATGCCTTGGTTAAGTTTGCAAGCAATTTTTGTGCCACTTGACATTTGCAATTGTTTCGCTATTATCTCCAGGAATACTGCTTACTAAATAGCGATTGCAATGGAGTGCAAATTGTATTTATTAGCAGTTGAACTTGCAGTAACAATATTAGTGCTGACGTTAGCCAAATTTTCCGCTGGAGGAAAGTTGTCCCGCATCATGAATTTAGAGCATCAGTGTTACATAAATATAATAATTTATAACCTCGACAATGCAATGGATAAATATTTGGAAGAGTTTCCAAATATCCAGATTCCTCACACATTATCGAGATACGATCCATTGGAAGCTGAGTGGAGGCAAATAATCACAAAGTGTTTCGAAGGAGGAGACGAACTACTAAATTATGCTTTTCGCCTTCAATGTAGAATTGCCCCCAGTGAATGCAGTTGTTCCACTCGACAACTCGTTAACTGGAAAACAGATAACTTCACGTTTCCTTATTTGTTACCTCCTTTATTCAATTGCTTAGCACATATTGCACTGAATTTAAATTTGGAGGACAAACCCCAAATATATTATACACAATTGATTTCAAAAAATTTCCTGACACCAATCTCATTTAAGATGGAGAAAGACATATTTTCCGCTGAGCACAATTACTACACTTGTGGGGATTGCTCCTCACTCCATATTTTGATGGATAAAGAAGCGGAGGAAATGCAATCAATGGTCAGTGAATGGCAAATGTACGATCCTAAGGGCTTTTATGTGCCAAGTTTTAATGATCCGACGCAAAGGCGATTTTATTTCCATTCCATGGGGAAAGACAACAATATTTATTACTTGTGTGGGAAGTGCCTACCTGCACCTTGGTACAACCCACTTAATTACAGAGACATAATACTCTCAACAAAGTTAGATTTAATGGAGGAGACTACGACGAGAGAAAAACTGGTTGAAATATCTTTTACGATTGTAATGGATTGGCAACGTAAGCTGAATGTTATGAAAATAGTAGTCGCTGAACGAGGGAATTCAAAAGAAGTGGAGGGTGTGGTGTGCGATTATAACATTCAAGAACATGCAAATAGTAATTTATTTTCGCAAAAAATTCGCACAATTGGGATTCTATTTGAATATTTCTCTAACACAACTGTTAACGATAAAACATGCACGAAGTCGGAATACTCACAAATTTTTACTGTGTATTTCGATATCTCTTTAGAAGATTTAAATTTTCACCCAATACACCAGATTAATGCTACCATGTTTGGCATAAAAATGCCTTTGAAATATAATAATCTATATGCTTTTGTCCCAACTTCGAATGATGGCTACAATTTCATATCCTGTAGCATTCTGGAGGAGAAGGGTCTCTACTTCCAAGGATATTTCAGTCCTTTTCAAAGAGATGCATGGCTAGGGATACTTTTCAGCAGCACATTTCTAATTAGTTTTCTCCTGCTAGTATTTTATTTTAAAGAAAGTAATTATTTCTTATTTCCTCTAGTAATTTATGCATATATTTTAGAAGTGGGCTACTCTTTGCCTTCAAAATACGAAAAACTATCGTGGATAAGGTTAGTAATTGGACCATTTCTCTTAATGTTCATCGTTATTACAAATGCCTACAAAGGAATAGTCGTATCAGATATTATTGAGCCTCCTCCCGTGAAAAGATTTGAATCCATAAGAGATTTGGTTAACTATAATAATTCAGTGTCCACAGGCCCCACAATTTATCATGACGAAAGTCGCAGTTTTAGGCCTCCTACATTTCTTGCTTATGTTCAAGAGTGTGCTAATATTAACTCTAGTAGGATTTTAGTCGTGACTTGTGCTATAGCAAAACGGCTATCCAGTAAGGCAGCTAATAATTCATCTCCTACAATTGCTTACGAAACATTTCAAACTTTAGACGAAGCGGAAGACAGGGAAGGATTGGGAATAATTTCAATGAGGGCCACAAACCTGAAGTATATTAAATATTTACAGCTTTTCGAGAGTTTTTATCTTCAAGCATCATACAACTCCACGATGAAATTCAACGAACACTCCTCCACGAGGAACTGGGAGTTACAGGAAACTCTTTACATGAGACATAAAATCAACGTGGGCTTCCCACAACTCAGTCCTCAGAAATTTATTTCTGAGTGCAATCAATCAATGTACATCGATTTGCAAAGTAAGCTTTTTTGGTTCACAAACGACTCTCATTGGAATAACGGGGAAGGAATTCGCCCAAAGAAGGAAATGTATTTTGGAGAAACCGAGAACGCAGTATTCTCTACCTCAAATGGAATTGCATTGCTGGGTTCCCCATATGTTATAATAATGCCTCATTTCACAAAAAGACTACTCCGTATTGACCAATCGGGAATACACCAATGGAACACCGCTCTCCATTTTAGAAAGCAATTCAAAAGCTGTCAACACTGTCTCGAAAGAAACGAACTAAAACCCATCTCTTTCAAGACCTCAAATGTATCGACAATTTTCTATTTTTCTCTTATCCTAGGCTCTTTTTTTCTAACGGAATTTTTATTGGAAAATAGACATTTGGTTAGTCTACAAAAATTAAAAAATGTAATTAGAGCACCTTACATTTTCATATGTTGCGACAAAATCAGTTGTTGCTCAGAGACAAGCTCACATTTAAAAATAAAAATAGTAAGCAGTGCTTTAAGAGAGGAGCAACAGACATAATTACATATCCGTGTAATAGTTTTTTGCTATATCTTATAATTTATTTGTAAACCTTAATTATCAATAGTGTTTGAAAGCAAATTGATGTATTACACAGAAAATGGATTGTTGCGAATAAATGGATTCACTTATTTCTCAATATTGTACTACAATATAAATGTACACTAAATAAAAGCGAATAAAAAATATAAATGGAAAAAATGATTTTAAACTGTAATTCTTATGTCAATAACGCTACTCAACAAAATGCATATAGGTATTCAATTAAAGTTAATTTATTTCGGTCGAAGCAATTCTTATCTCTATTTCAACACTGGCATTTTCATTAAAGGTAGAACAAAGGATATGAATTTCTTAATATTACTTATTATAGTTCAAGGAAAATAAAGCTTTGTCCATAAGGTTCATTGCAATCTCTCCAAATAGTTATTCCAACCTCGGAGCCATAGGAATAGAGACATTTGTTATCCCTAATATTCCTTATGATGAATCCGATCCCACTACTGTCCTCAATTAATTCCACCCAACGCCGAGTCGGAACGCAATTACTAATATCTTCATACGTCAGTTCGTTGAATTGAGAGCTGTCACTTGCAACTACTGGGTGGATTTCGTAGAGTCCAGCTGTGCAATATAATATAGCATTTAAATTAACATTCAACGGAATTCTATGTAATAAAAATCTAGCAACTCACTTAAAGAGTTGACGCTAACACGCCAATGATATCTTTCAGCATATGGCGGAGTCCACAGGTACCTAAAGCTTATGTCACTAAGTCCACAAGCATTTCCGTTGTCCTTTGGAAAAAGGAGCTGTTCAAAAAAGCACCATTAGAAGGCCGAATTTTAAAACTACTTTTTGCTGTTATTTGTTGGACTTACCCCTCCATCCATAGTACTGCGGAGACCGTAAACTTTATTCGGAACAGGAAGTTGTTGAGCTCGGGAAACCCCAAATAGCGTTAGGAGAACTAGAAATTTCAACATTTTAAAAGCTTGGCTTGCACTGAGAGCAAAATTGTCGAATAGAATCGATAGAAAATTAAGTAATGTAGCAAATGGACTCTTAATTCTACGTAAATGATGATAATAACAATTTGGGTTTGGCTTAACAGATTTATAGATAACAATTAATGGCTACATGTTTGCATTGTGTTAGCATTGCTAATTTTAAACTATTATCAGCGTCTCTATGTTGAATGTGAATACGTCGGGGTTCCATGCCAAGCATTGGACACCTAAATTAGGATGGTTATTTTGATATGCATTAAGGTTCGCAAGGCCAATGATATTTCAACAACAGCAGTTTTCAAGTACATGGTTTACTGAAAATTCATGAGATATATTTATGCGTAGATATCCAAGAACTCTGAGTTGATAACGAAGTCAGCTTATATCTGACGTTCAGTTTATATCACTTTGATACAAAATACAGTATATTTACTATACACTGTATTATGAATCATGAATGCAGTAAAACATAAATATTTTTGTAAAAGATTTTCATTTTCCTTGGAATGAGCAAAAGAAGGCATTTCATTTGTGTAAAGTGTAAAGGTACTTCAATATGTTGTTGGCAAGCATTAACATAATTTTGTTATCCTTCCTAGATATCCAAAGTTTCGGGTTGGGAAGTGGGACTGACGTACTGTAAAATGGCCTATTAAAGCTGACAAATTCATTTTCGTGAGTAATAATAATAAGGGTTTTATTTATGTTAGCTCTTTTAGGAGCATACCAATAGAACCCATTATAGAACATATAATTATAACAAATAATAGTGGTTGTCATTTCATTTGAACATTACAGGGGCATGAATACATATCGCATGAATAAATATCGCATCGACTACATACACGATTAATACTTTTACAATTATTAGAAAAATCAAATTTTAGCTAAATCAAAATCTTACATTATGTTAGTTGTTACAAGGTTTTTAGGTTTTTATCCGTGTTACATTTACGGGGAAAAGTGGTTTGGAGCAATTACCATTGTGACAATTTGTGAATAACTTGCAAATCTTAGGTGCGTGTGTGTTGCAGTGTTTAAAGAATAGCTATTCGTAGGCGATTCAAAGTGTCCAATAGTCGACACATTTTGGCAGACGGAAACCTGAGGACATGTTATTACTCCACTTCCTGGTGTAACAGCAATAAAACCAGCATCTGCATTAATCTTCTGTACATCTTTAGCAGTCAATTGCTGAATTACGTAATTTAGGAAATATTTTTGTTATCGCATGAGAGCAGTGTTTCAACAGGATTGAAGGGATGTTGAGGCTATCAGTGACGATGGAGCAATTTATTACAGGAGAGCTAACCGTCAATTACTTGAAGTGAGATGTGACGGAAGTAAACTACCTTAACGTATCCCGTCAAGTGCTTGAAGTGAGACTTGGCGGAAGCAAACTACCTTCACGTATCCCGTCAAGTGCTTGAAGTGAGACGTGGCGGAAGCAAACTACCTTCACGTATCCCGTCAAGTGCTTGAAGTGAGACGTGGCGGAAGCAAACTACCTTCACGT
>JAQFYC010003621.1:0-20071 GCA_034694165.1 Tomocerus mixtus
GACGCACGCACGCACGCACGCACGGACAGACATTGCGATTGCATAAGCCAGCCTCGCACACTCGGGCGGGCTAAAACTATTTATACGTATATGTACAATACAACGTCTAATTATATAGTAATATTTGGAGAAAAATATTATGCATTTTTTATGTACACTGATTTTCACATTCAAAATTTCTCACGAAGACAAAGTGCTCAGTTTTCATTCATTTTAAATCATACACAATATTGAACAAAAGAAAATTAACATTAATATTTGGAAAAAAAGATGGTTTGTATGCAATTTGCGGGCAGAATTTCGCATCAGCGATATTACAATAGCTTGTCGTAGCATGTTTTTAAATTATATCTTAGAGGAATTGTGGAACCGTTCCATTAGCTCCTATCAGCAATTCAATTATTTCAATTTTGGATAGTTTCCTTGAGAAAATGCATAAATGGTCGTATTATATGACTATTTCCCTGTGTACCCATCTTCTAATTGGTTCACACTTGATTACACTGTAATTGTAGAATCAAGAGGAGGTCTGCTGCGGACTTTTTATGGCCAAAATATCAATCAAAAAAATGCGTGTGTAGATCTTTCGGTAGTGACATTCCAATTCTTGGACATCATTGTCAAGAAAAATTAGAAAATCTCATATTCAATATTACACTAGTGAATCGTATTATATTTTTCTCCGGCCCGAGCATGCCTTGCAAATTAAATAAATTATTAAATTAAACAAACAGAAGTCAGCGTAGTCGATTTATTTTATGTGCAAATTTATCAGCCGTTAATAAATAGCATCACAAACAGTTAATATATTGTTAATATGTTGTCACGTGTGTTTTGTGTTAACTTCTGGTGTATTTATATATGGGATGCTGATTAGCGAATTTGTGGCGGAAAACAAATAGCCTAAGGTTTGAGAAATCTAAGATTTGGCACAAATTGTAGCATTGCGTATTATTGCGCCTTTGTCGTTCTTTGTTGGCCTGGTGCACTTGTGCTTCATGATGTCTCTATGACCTCGGTTTGTTACATTTTGGGTGGGAACTATTGATAAAATAAATCTCTAGGGATATTCGGCGGAGACCGGGAGACCTTTGGACAGTGGTACAGTTAATAAATAAATAAACAATAATGTAGCACAATTATAATAATAATATACACACACACTCATAATGTTAATCTCATCTAACTTTTACAAAATGTTCCCTGTGTCCAATTTTAGGTCTTATTCCTGATGTAGGGTCTGCTGTAGGGTCACCACCCAGGAATGCATTTAGGTCTAGCCAGTAGTAAAGACCATTCGGTTTCGGGGTTTGTTGATTAGAGAAAATGTTAAGGAGTTGCATTGTCTCCGACGGTGAGATTTCTGGAGCTTTTTGCTGAGTTTGCACCGGGGCTGATGCCAGCGGAGAACCTTGCCCTTGACCTTGTCCTTGACCTAGGTTAGTATTTGCTAACAGAGTTAGCAAATCCAGGGCTTGGGGTGCCGGCGTGTGCCTAGCAGGTTTATTACTATTTGCATTTTCTGCTGCAATACTTAACTGAAGTAACTGGGACAGTAGGTCTAGTGAGTTATCTGTAGCTGCGGGTTTTTGTGGAGCCGAGGCTGCGGGAATCTGGGCTGCTCCCGAATTTGTATTTCCGTCCAACTGCCTTGCGTTCTGATGCTTGTATACTGGAGCAGGGGCTATGTTTCTTTTTCCCTGATTTGTCTGAGGAGTTCCGAAAATGTTAAAAATATTATCAAAAGACGGAAATGCAGCTGATGTGGTGGTGGTAGTTGTCGTTGTGGTAGTTGTGGGTTTGACCGATGTAGTAGTGTCCACAGGTTTCACTGTGGATGAGCCGTTGTTGGCATGTATCACCATTCGTTCGAGCATGTAGTAAATAGATCTTAAGTCGGCGTCTGATAATCCCTTATCTTTATCCGACTTTTTAGGAACTGAAGTTGTTGTCTTTGTTGTAGCTTTTGTTGTTGGAAGGGCAGTAGGGTTTAGTATTGTATCCAGGAAAGAAAACTCCGGAAGTTGTAACAAAGCTTTCAAATCTTCCTCATTTGACTGATTTGAAAGTTGTGGAGGAATTGAATGAGTATTTGAATTTGAGGAAGTTTGCTGGTTTGGAATGTTTATTTCTGACAAGGTTTTTTCAATTCCCAACAATTGCTGCAGAAGTTCATATTCATTAAGCTGTTCTCCCGAAGTCGGTGTAGATGTCGAAGGAACTGGAGAAAGGACAGGATTCTCTTTTTCTGTTTGTCTATGAAACTTGGTAGTAGATTCCATATCTCCGAATTGCGTAACAGGATCTAAGGAATTGGTCCGCTCTGTATTTTCCAACATTTGGAAATCTTTGGGTAAAATGACGGTGAAGCCATTTTGCCCAATATCGTCATCCGCCAGGGTAACACTGGGAATAAATGAAGGCATTGATGTATGTTCGGGCAATTTAACAATACTTGCTTTCAATTTAGGGTCATAGTGGATAGAATTAGTGTTTTCTGGGTTAATAGGAGCAGGGACATCTAGTCCGGCTCCATTCTTAGTAAAGTCTGACGAAATTACAGAATCATGGTTCAGTAAAGGATGCTTCTTCCTAATGTGTCCTGGTGAATGGCGAACATCGTGGGAAATAGGTGGGTTCGCCAAAGAGCTGCTAAGTTCATTTTGTATATGAATGGTCTTATTATCAGGTATTTTCTGTTCTGATGATGTCATAATGTTATCGGATCCCAAAAGTGGATGAAGATATTCGAACTGTAACGATTTCTGCAACTCTGTTGAAATTGGCGTGGAGGAATTAATGTATGGGTTCGTACTTTCGCTAATATGCAAATCCGTTTCGTTATCGCTATCCTTAAATTGCGTAAGGTGGTCGAGATTATTTAGTTTCTTGGCTACGCTTAAGTTCTTTCGTCGACTGCTCACACTTTCGTGATCCATCGGAAGTGGGGCAAACAAATCTCTAAACGTTGAGCTTAGCAAATCAAAACTATTAACCTCTGTGGTGCTTATGATTTCACTTTTAATTTCTTTGGAGTGTTCGTGTTCATTCAAATTATCTTTACTGGGTGGTTCCGTACTAATCTCATGAATATTTTCCACAACTCCTGATATCGTATTTGAAGGCTCTGTCGTTTCTGTTGTAAAAATCTCAGTTTCAGTTGCACCAGGAACCAATTCAGATTCCGTTGTCGAAGTCGAAGTTAAATCTAAGGGGTCCGTCGTTGTTCTCCTTCGTTTTCCTTTAATAACTCTCCGTCTCCTTATAATTGATATTTCTGTTCCATTATTCTCTTTTGAATTAGGAAGCCAAGGGTCGCTAAAAGATTCACTTTTTATTTCACTCTCACTTGTATTTGTAATCGGATTTTGAGTCTGACTAGTACTTACACTCATAGTCATGCTCGTACTCTGATCTACCGTTGTCCCTGTCACCGGATCTACTGTAGAAGACCCAAAATCTTCTCCAGATAGCACTTCTGCATTTCTGGACACTCTTGGAGATTCACTTTTAGTTTCACTTATTGGTTCTAATCCCCGGTAATCGTCCGGTTGTATATATTTGTACACTCTAAAAGTTGTTACAGCTGAATTTACTTGGGTAATTACTAACTGACTGGTTAATCCTAATACTAATGTCACAGCTAGACTACTAATAATACTTGAAACTGAAATTGAACTTTGCGCTGTCATTCTGAAGGATGCAGAAAATATTCAAAAATAAATTAAGGAAAATAAGGAATGAGGAAAGTAATGTGCAACTACACCAACGAAAACATTTGGACAGAATGCAAAGAACCACAAATATCACATTTTTTACTTTATTTAATTGCAGTGTTCGTATAATAGAATTAGTAGAGATATTTTCCACACTTCCTCACCAACAAACAGAGATTCTATCTACGGCAATCGTCACGTATGCACTAGTAACACACAGAAGTACAGATTCCATTAGGATTTGGACTGTGTTGAGATTTTAGTTTGCTAGAGAGGTAAGTAGGTCTTTTAAACAATACCTGTCTTCTCTATGCACTGTGAAACTCTTTTGCACATCGTAACTAACGTCTCAGCTTAAGAGATCACATAATGCAAAGGTAAATGTACTTTACTTGCTTTGCTTACTCATTATTGTGTTAGTGTGTGAGTCAGATATAGAGAGAATGTAAGGACCAGCCAAGCGAACCAAAACAAAGCCAAACCTAACAGTTAAGGCTTAAGACTTCTCTGCTATAAAGCTAAGCTATGCTATGCTTATTATGTATCGTCAGATACATTATCAGAAGAGCAATGCTGTCTGTAAGGACGTGTTTGTGTCTGTGTGTCCACGCTCTAACTTTCGAACGCGTCAATTTTTTTCAATTCTGTTTCCAGAATTCGAAAGAGGAGGTAAAAAGTAACATCCCAGATGTTTTTGAACCAAATCGGCCACACCCCCATTGAGTTCTGGCCACGCCCACTTATTTTTTAAATAGAAACATATGGCAAGTGTCATATAGTTTTAAAGGTGTTGATGTAAGGAATTCAAATATGAATTTCAATTTACCCCAAAAGTGGGGCAATGTGAGATTTAGTGGGAATTTAGTACTAAATGTCTCTAATATGCCATTTAAACTATTTTCATCACCAAACCCGGTAGTTTGAAGAAACATTTAATATTTTTGTGATTACAACGATACATGACGACATCCGTTTGCACCGGTTTATTAAGAACTACTGAAATGAACTGATCTTTTTAGCAATACTGTACGATTGGAATCATTACAGTAGTAAAAGCTAAAGGTGGTACTCATGGTACACTTAATTTTACTGTACAGATCTCATTCACATTAAGTCGGACTACTGTATCCAATTCCAATACAAAGAACTAAGAAGCGAAAACTATTCAGTACAAAAAGCAAACACAGACATATCTGTATATACCAATAATACAACTTAACTTTAGCTCGTTGTTGACGATTGTGATTGTAATTGGGAATTTACAACGCTGTTCAGTACGTTCAGGTAGTAAGTCAGGTTTTACATGAGTACCTATTACATGGTTCTGTTTGAATTTAATTTAATTTAGTTAAGGCAAGCATACACTATACAAAAGTAGTTAAAACATTAACATTCAAGTCAAGCAAACCAAACCACTAACTTTGAGCATGCATTCAATTTATCATTATATTAATGGGCATTTTATACTGTAAAAAATTAAGACGATTCTATCAGAAAGAGATTTGATCTATTTCATAGTGTGTGTGCCTTGCTCAGCTCCTTTATCTCACTATATAATATAATAGTGGATTGGATTCATAAAATCATTTATGTGTCCGACTGAACTCCACCATTTTCTATAGACTACTGGCTTAAGCTTTGTAATAATATGTAATGCAAACTCTGCCTGCATTCATTATACTTTATTGCAATTGCTTTAATGTAGGTTGGTCTAAATAGGGACCTTACTTATACGGCCAGCAGAACAATATTGCATTACATCTGCATCTTTTCAACTTTCTATTTTCTTTTGACCTGAAAATCTTACTTATCGTTAGTTAGCGTTACACAGTATGTAACCATTGTATGTATACCTAATCTGTATTGTCGTATTGCGTGCCTGCCTTTGGTTATCCTTATGCACAAAGTTATATTCACAACGTATATTATAAGATATAATATAGTTCACTGAAACGATTATTGTATTTGAGTCTATCAGTCTCCTATGAATATATATCATTGATAATATCGAAAACAAGGTTTAATTATCATTGATTATGAATCGGAATACAAATGCTTCAAATGCAAACTCAAAACTCAAACTATGGATTATTATTTTCATGTAATAAGGAACAAATGATTTTATTCTTGTACTTAGTATGTCATTTAAAAATTGTAATGCATTGATACTGCTATTTTAGTGATAAATTGGTACCCATGTCTTATTATATGGAATGTGAGCAGTAATTCTTGAGAAAATGCATTAATGATTACCTATGGAGTTTCTAGTTTACGCTACCTTTCTTATAATCCAGAGCTATACGTAATATGCATCGGTACGGTGCAGTAATATGTAAGGACGGATACGATTTCTCAAATAATGTGATATTAAACCCCAAACAACATGGGCAGGCCACAAGAATAAGTGAATGAAGGGGGAAGTTAAGCGTGCCGACCTAACAATATATTATATCTTATATATTTACTATTTACTAAAATAACAGGATACTTATTTAATCTCTGAAATACCATTTTTACAAAGGTACCTACTACCTATGTAAATACATTGTGTGCACTGTCTTATGTAGCTGATATCTTAATGATAGTGAGAGTAGTCTCATTCTCTTTTCTTTTTACCTTTACCATATGAAAACCAAATGAAGTACCTACCTATGTAGATTCATTTAATTTTAATAATATGCAGTGCATATAAAATATTCCTATCCCTCAATGTATTAAAAAGAACACAATTAAACGCATGCAATTTAATTATTTACGGAAAGACACATTTTTGGAAGGAAAATGGATTAATGTATGGGAAATTGTAAGCTTAGGTAAATTACTCTCTTATCATTGTAATGCTGTTTTAATTCTGCATTTTGATAAACTTGAAAGTAATTAGTTCGTTTCATTAAATTTGTAATTATGAATCATTAGTAGTACTAATCTTAAATTTAATTTATAAACAAAGTTTCGAGTGTATAAAATACAATTTATTCGCTCTGCTTGCTAAAAGTTTCAACATCAAGCTTTTTTTTGTATGTACCTTACTTACACTTTTATATAATATTTGTAAGCAAAAATTCTTGCTTGCCGTGCCTTTTACTCTTTACCGCTACACTTAATGCACAAGCAAGTGCATGAAGCAAACATAATAATCCATTTCCATTGTTATTATTATTGATGTATTTAAGCAAGTATTTGTAACCATACATCCGTATATAACGCAATTAACGTATTATGTACAGTACTTAGGTAGCTGATGTAGCTTTGCAAATTAGATAAGTGATAAATGGTATGTAGTTATTTGTCTGTGATCTTGGTCTTGTTTCTATAGCGAAATCACACTCAGTATGTATCTAACTAGACTATAGAGACTCACAATTAGTTTAGATACCTATAGGTTTACTACAATAAATTTATTTCATGCCTTCGTACTAGTTTTTCCTAACCTCGTTAAGTTGTGAGCGAAAACTAAGTTTTTTAATATCTGGTTTCCTTAATATGGATTTACTACCTGCTTATCTTTTAGTCACATCACATCTACATCAGTTTTCTTGTTCTGGTTCAAAGTTCCATTTCATTATACATTGAGATGTGACTTACTATGTACTGTTTTCTTGTTCATCCTTCTAGAAGGTAGAAGGTCTAGTCTAGATAGCTAAACTAGCATGGCCCTAAAATCAACTATTGTTTGTATTTGTAAACTAATCGGCACATCTTCTCACATTAACAAAGTCACAAGTAGCACCCCCTGGGTGGCTTGGCTGGGTAGGCCTCTAGGTTTATGGCTATGCCGTATAATTTTCCTTATATATTTTTTACTCTAGTCTGTGCATATTCTAGCTTCTAGTGAAATAATTTTTTATTATACTTACAAACGTACTTTTTTAAAGATAAGAATGTAACACGCGACAATTTGCATTTCCATACATGCTATATACGAGTACATGTCGTCATGAGATCAGCTCGTATTAAAACATTTGAATTAATGTAAAACGCTACGCTAATCTACTAGAAGTAGTAGTAGTAGACGTTAATTACCATAACTATGATTAGTAAGGAGCACAATGTATGCTTTAATGAAAGAAAGAGTATTTAGGTACGCTACGCTAACTGGAACAAGTCCTTTCATTAATTCAAGAAAAACTTTAGTTAGACTCTACGTGATATTTTATTAAGTCTTGCACATTATATTCAGTGTCAGGGACATAGACGGAAAACTAACTAGAACACTAAATAATCTTCACATCTTATCATTACTCGTACTTTAACAATGTTCTACACCAAGATGATTTCAATAGCAACATCTAGGATTTTTCCTAGTAAGGTGAGTTCGTAGTTGTAAATAACTAACAAATAAATAAGTTTGTCCTCTGGAAGTGAAAAGGTGAAATAGAAACATTGCATTGGGGTGGTGAAACTAATTAAATTGGCACATAGGTAGGTATCTATTTATTTATGTAAATTCTGTTATCCAGGTCTAAATGAATTTATGATTATATACATATTATGTTACTGGTAAAACGGTAATAAGGCATTACCAGTAATGCCTAGGCAAAAACGGTAATTTTCCTAAAATTGCAGTTTTTGGGTCAAAACATTTATCAGACATTTGTAGTATTAATTAATTATTTAATTTAAGCAGTTAACGGGGAATCAGAAAAGTGTCACCTCAACCCTCTGCTAAGATAAATGGTCATTTTACAACCAGTTGAATTTTAAATTTCAAATGACTGTAGTATCGTCATTTTTCATGGTAGAGAGCTAAAGTGACACTTTTCTGATTCCCCGTTAACTGCTTAATCAAACTGGTAAATTCAGTATTTATTTATTTGTCGTATTAATGTTTTGACCCAAAAACTGAAATTACCGTTTTTGCCTAGGCATTACCAGTAATGTCTGATTACCGCTTTCCCGGTAACACATACACTAGGCTGAAAGATTTCATAACCTTATCTATTAATCAATTAGTAATAGTACCGATTTAATACTTAGAATTTTTAGTTTTCCATTCCAATAGATTACTGCGGCGGCACTGTACAACCTGGAGTGCCGGGAGCTGCAGGGTTCCAGTATGTAGCCCATTTTTGGTTAATTCTCTCTAAATTTAGAAAAACAAGTCACGTTACGGAATAGCGTATATATTAAATATTTTAAGACAGTACATATAGCAATTTCTACGCAATATAGTTGTATAATCTAAATATGATAATCTAAAGTATTATACCTACCCCATGCATTGTTGAGACACTCATTAAGAATATCATTTTGTTCTTCCACGACTAGGGGCTCCCGAGGCATATTTTTATTTCCAAATTTAATTGTTATTATCTGAAAACAATATTTAGGAGTTACATAATCTGTTTTATATTTCGTGCATTTTAATAATAATTATGACACTTTAATTATTATATTACTAAATAATTAATATTAATTGATTACTGTGATTTTTTTGATATACACGATAGCATCTTCCTCTTCGCTAAACATTTTCACAGCTGGTTTTTCAACCAGTTTAGCTAGTGGAGAGTTGAACTTGCGGTTGCTGCCCCTTTTCCCCAAGAGGCGACGTTCCAGGTGCTGCTTTCGTTGGTCCCACAATCCGTCTGGAATTTCTTCCACGACTTTCATTTGATCTTGATCAGGAGCGCCCGCCATTGCTGAATCTGACTGTTTACTAAGTAATTATTGAAAACTGACAAATCCGAAAAAATGAACGACAAAAGCAAATTAAAAATTGAGAGCAAAATCACATCAACCTAAAATTGTGTGGAATGTACGCCGGAGTTAACGTAATGTTAATATTTTTAACAGTTGACAGTTATATGCAGGAATATTGAATGTGACGAGTGACAAGGACTACCTGACTATTGACTGTTGACAGAACAGCACTTTTATCACATCACAAACTAGGAGATAATCTGACTCGTTTTCCAAGGTTTGCGTAATGTACATTAATTGGATAATGGACAATAAGAAAGTTCCTATTTCACTTTCTTTCTTTCAACAGCTTCAACAAAATACATCAACATTGAAAAATGACTGAAAATTGATTGGATCTGATGAACTGATGTATACGTACCCAACCCAACCTAAACTCAATTATTGGGATAGGCGCACAGCGCAGCAAGGAAATCTATTTGATATATCTAATAAGAAAACTTAACCAGTAATAATATGTACAAGTTTGCCAGTCTCAACATCTCAGTAAGTAATGCACAAGGCACAGCTACAGCATTGTAAAAATACTACATGTAAGCCTACCATACCATAGCTACAATTAAACATATAGACTGTCCCAAAGCAAGGATTCGCAAGGATTCCAATGCGCAACGGGAAATATTGCAGTTACAAATATTCGAATTATTCGTTTCGCGGTTCGATTTTGTGGCTTATGAAGAATAGGAAGTGTCCCAATTATATTTTAAAATACCAGTGATTATAATATTTCCACTGCTAAATTAGTGTTTTCTTATGGAGTCAAGTATCTCTTTCAATTATAATTTAGTATTTCAAAATTTTTTGGGTCGAAACAGCAGAGAAATAAAAAGTTACTAGATATTACAAAGTAAAAGTTTAGCACTAAATATATAAATCGCTCATTTTTGACCGCTGGGGTAATGTGGAGACCAAGCAGTTTCAAGGATTAGTTGTTACTGTCTATAACCGTTATATCATGCTAAATGACAACAATTTTAAAATTCTACATATTATGTAAGGTGTGCATTTTACTTGCAATGAGTTTTATCATCATTTTGTTTTGTCTTAAACAATAGAAAATTCCCTAAATGATCACAAATTTGGTTATAATATCTACACAAAAAATTGTAGAAATAGTTACATTTTCAAGGATATTGTAAAAATATTTACTTTTGCAAGAAAATTGTGTAATAGGTTGCAATTTCTATTGTCAACAGTTCCATAAGTTTCCGGTTTCAAAAATAAAGAAACAAAACGGTTCTCATGATACAATACACCACTAGTCAAATCTCGAATCGCCCCACATAATACAATCCATATCATAATACAATCACATTGTCCCAATAATTTGGGGTATTGTGAGAAAGTAAAAGTTATCCATGCATTGAAATCCGTTAACACGATTCAAAAAGGTTTAACCGTTCAAAAATTACAAAATATATAAAAATTTAAAAGTCTCCAATTTATGATAAACCTCTCTGATTGGTCCTACAGTCCTACTTTACAAACATATTCATCATTAGTTTCATTAGTGCCCAAAGCAATTGGTATATAAAACAGAATTCAAAAAAGTTGACCCCATTCAAAATTTATAGCATAGACGAGCATCTCCATCATCGGACACCAGCCGAGCCTCCGGCAAGTAATTCCTAGCCCTTATCCTACCGATGTTAAACTCCCCTTTCTTCTTCCTCACATCGTCCATACAAAACCGACCCATTAAAGTAATTTTGAAACACAGAAGCAGATATTTTAGTTTAAATAAAAGATTATTGGAAATGGCTATCATTCATCTTTAAGTATTTGCAAGTTAGTATGTAAATATGATCGTTCAACAAAAAATCCTTATTGCTCTAATATTTATAACATTTTATAGCATAATATTTTAATATGAAATAATCTTTAAAAAGTTTTATAGATTACATTTGTTACAATTACTCATTTCATTTGGCACCAAGTATAATGGAATGAATTAATTAAGTTCGCTTCAATTCCTTGTCAATAAAGTCCCGCATAGCAGCGACATTCCCATATACAGTAGGATAGAAGAATCTCCCACAAGGGTTCGTTCCCCAAGACGTAATCCCTGCAATATAAGGATCCCCACCGGGTAGGTCATAGCAGACTAATGGTCCTCCAGAGTCACCCTTAAAAGTCAATTGCTTTAAGACCTCCATATTTTGGTATTTTTAGGGTTAAGTTTTGGAAAAATATTAATTTATCTGGAAAAGTAGTTCAATTGCTAAAAATTTTAGTCTTACTTGGCAAGCGCCTCTAAAAAGACCTCCTGCATTTGCGCAAAGCATGGTACTCCCAATCCAGCTCAAATCGTTGAACAAGTGGGGAATTCTACAAAGGTTTCTATCTACGACAGTCATACTCAATTTCTGCAGACGGTTTGGAGTAACTATTGGAATCGGGAGAATCGGTAGAAGATCCGAGTCACCCCAACCGGAGCTCACGCATCGTCCTTTCGGTTCGTGTCCTGCAGGAGCAAGTCGAATACTTTTGACACGAACATTAAACTTCAAAGGCTCCGCCAAAACTATGATGGACGAGTCATATGAAATACTTATCCTGAAAATAACATCTCAAATGTAGTCCACAAAATTATACACATAATAGCTTTTATGTTTTTCAAATTGTATAAATATTTTCACTAACGGGTTATAATTCGGATTGTTAGCCAATCGCTTCACCCGTGCGTGCTGCTGGCCCGCTTCGCTTGCGTTCTTCATATTATGTGCTCCTGCGACGACAATAATTCGTGAAATATCTTCGTCGACTGTGCAATGGGCTGCGCACAAGATGTGACGCTCAGACAAAATGCTACCGCCGCAGAAGTGGTGCAATTTATTGCCCGACCGCTTTTGTATAGAGACTTGCCATGGGAATTCCCCTTCCACGGCATCAGTCGCGCCGCTCAGTCGCGTTTTCTTATTATCCAGCGGAATTTCCTCTTTATCAGGTACATTAGGATAAATTTCAGCAGCAACGAATGCTGTATATAATTAATATTAAATTGACTTTATTGAGAATCGACAATTTTCATGACAAATTAAATAAAAAAATTAATAACATTAAAATTTATTTGTAGAAATTGAATATTCAATAAAAAGACTAGTCAAATTCCAATAAAGAACGTACTGTAGAATACACCCAATTCTACATGGTTTATTTGGTTGTTTACCTGATACAGCATATTGCATTGCATATAGTTCAAACCTCCGTCCTGGATAACACATATGTATTTAAAAATGGGGATAACTTTAATTTGTTATTCTTCTTTAAACTTTTACATCATAAATGATAAAAATTGTAATTCCTTTGAAAAGTTTCTTCAACAGATTCAGTTTAGTGAAATTTTGTAGGAGTTTTTAGTGTTTAGAAAGTAATATTTGTCGAAGCTGTCTTAGTATTTTGGGTAATTTAATATATTCTGGCTTCTGGGTGAGTAAATAACTAAAGAGGCAACGTAACCATACGCATCGATAGACAAAGCCGTCAAAAAAGTATTTTGAAAATACATTGATCAAAATACATATTATTGTTTTCTATTATTGGCAAACAAATATACCCAAATATATTTTAATTCAAAATACAATATTTTTTATCCAACTTGTCGTTAATATTATGTGAATACAATTTACATCAAGAAAATTATTTGAAGTAGTTATGGCCCACTTAAATTTAATTTGCTTCTTCGTGATAAAGTCGAAAGAAAATGAAATGTTTGTAATAAGAGGATCAAAATAATAGAAATAGATGAAAAATGTTAACCTGATGAGACAGTAAAGAAAAGTGCAGCCAGCAGAATTGGCAACTCCATAATAATACTCTTGTTTTGTAAATATTTACGTTTGATGTTTCAGTCGGACAGTGATTGGATTAATGCAATCTCGTAGTTATTTTTACTCTCAAGTAGAAATAGTATTTTCATTTGTAAAATAAAGCGTCATAATAATATTACTATGTAATATGCTAATGATTCATTTTGGTTGTTGCTTCATTGGAACATGATCGCATGTTTGAGGATTGCGTAATTAATAATTATGTATTTATAGTGCCAAATCAACAGATGTTGAATATGCATAATAGGTGTTCAGGTTCCATAGACGGAGAAAACTTACTACAGTAAAATCTCTATTAATGGCTACGAACGTACGCGAACCAATTTTGCACTGACTCCTATCATTACTAGTAGCATAACGATACGTAGACTCATAATATTATAATTAAGGATAATTGTAGGAACCCGGCAAGAGGCGCTCCGAGATAATGAATGTAATAAATAATTTTTAGTTGAATATAAAATTGTTCAACACTACAATTTGCTTATAACTATATTTGTTGGCCACGAAAACCTTGCTTTTATTTTGATATTTCTAAGGAGGTGAAGTCAAAAATAGTCCACGCGTACGCAATATGAATTTAGTAGCGCACATAAGTTTGCTGCAAGTTTTGAGAAGGAAGGAAAATTCTAAAAGGAATGTGAAATGTGGAGAAATTGTGTTTTATTAACGTCCGTCAATATAATCCAAACTATATGAATTTAGATTTCAAAATAATTGTCATATTATTAAGGATCTTGTCTCCTTTATGGTTTTGTTTCGTCTGTATGTTTGTCTGCCTGTCTGCTTGCTGCGTAACTCTAAAACGGTTTCAATTAACTAACTTCAATTAACACGTACACAGCAATCATACAGTACACTATACAATACAACAGAAATGATCTTCCAGATGATGATAACGACACAATGCAATCAATTTAAAATTTGGTTCTACAGGCTCCTCCTTTTCTACAACGTTTGCCACGGTTTGTTTATTACGAGCTAGTTTTAAAATGTGTAAAACCACTGCGGTTTTAAATACCCGACGTCACATTGCTTTTTGCACACGGTTCAACAATATATTATTGTTAAGTACATACGTGCCTCTTCAAAGCTTGCTGCAGTAGAAAAAGGGACTCTTGGGACCAATAATAAAACGGAAACACAATAATGTCAACTACTTTAATCAAATAATTCCTGAGGATAGTTAAAAAACAAGTTCTGCATTTTTTCCTTCTTAATCTCATCCATTTCCATGGACTTCTTTTGCTAATTTTGTCCCGTTTAATAATAATACTATGGAGCAAATAATGTCCAACATTTATTTTACGTAGACATACTACTTTTAGCACTCAACAACTCATACATAGTACTACATCAACTGTATTTTTTATTGGGATATGACATCATACACCGCGAAATCCACCACACCGCCAATTTCTATTTTCAACGAATTAGTCGTTTTTTGAATTTTAAAAACCTAACCTAATTAAAAATAATCAAATCTCATTGTTTGTTTTTCAAAAAAGTGCCTATACCCCAAATGGGGGCGTCCGCGGTGTCTGGCGGTGTGGCGGTGTGGTTGTTTTCGCGGTGTATAATGTTACATCCGTTTTTTATTGTTCTATAGCACCTACAGTATAGTATTAGTATGAGGAAAATTCATTTCTATATTGCAAAATATCTATTTTTAAACTACTTGTCTAAAAACGTAATAAATGAAGATGACGTGATTAAATATTAAAATAAATAATTATAATGGTATAATTTTAATAATCGTTAAATAACATCCCATAGTTGCGATAATATTTAATGATAAAATAATTATCTTTTTCGTTTGGGGCAGTCCTGCTGTAGGAAGCAGTGAAAAACTGAACTTACTTACATTTACTATATGTACTATCTATACAGATAGATTTATTTATTATTAAGATGAATCATTGACATTAAACTCTTAGAAGCTTAAATGCAGGGGAATACGACGTGTACATTTTAGTTATCTTCTATACGCAGTACCAAAGTATTATATTCTTATACTTGGAATTTTCATGCAAGCATGAAAACAAACAACACATACAGTTTTTTTAAATTAAATGTTACCCATTTATCCAATTGTCTATTCGTATTTGTTGACTCATGTAGCGTCAATGCCAATACTTTAGAATATTCATTGCGTAGCGTAGTATATAAGTAATATATGCCAAGTTCCAGTGTTACTTTGTGCATTTATACATTTATTACATCTGGAAGAGATTCTTGGTATTTGCTTGTTGTTGCACAACAGCTTTCGTCTTAAACCTGTTTCTTGCATGGCCGGCTTAACATATTGAACTCACTAAATGAATACATAGGGAAAAAAATTGCACACAAATATACACGAATGGATGATACAAACCTACAATATATTTTATACATACTAGTGTATGCCATATAGGTACGAACTTTTTGCGGTGTGCCGATTTCTATGAACAACCTACTCTAATTTAATATCACAGTATACATATATGTGCAAATGTGTATGTACGCTGTCCGACGTTCTCCAGGATTCTTACGCCGTATTCAGCTTATCATTCTTATAGCAGATAAAGATTCTTGGAAAATAAATAAAAGTGTTATGCTAACTTATTCATTCATTCCAATTTTGTATTCAAGGCTAGACGCTACTACTCCGTTCGAGCTCCGCAGATTATTTATATAAACAATGTTATACTTACCCATGACTTAATAACATTGTATTAAATTCTTTTGTTAATGAATATAATTAGTAATTTGATAATTTGACAGATTTAATACTTGCAAAAATTATATTTTCTACGATAGGCATTAAAATAGCAATAGAAATAATAGTTGGCTGATTAGCAGCAGTTATGGTAAGTATAATGGAAGATAATCTTCTGCAAAGATTTTACACTTGTGACGAATCTGCACAAAATGAGGTTTTACAATTTCAAAAAACCCAATTTCCGGAAGGATTTCAAATAATTCGAAGACAACACGCGCTCTTCATTGAAGAGAACATTTTGAGAAGATTGTGAGCTTTTAATAATTATAGAAAACAAAATAAAGTATTATTTATGTAAATTAATTCATTTTGTTAAACATTTTTACAGTAAAGATTTGAGCGAAACAGCTTGTCAAAATTCAGAAGATGTTTACCAATTTATGGAAACCCTAAAATGTCTCGTACTTCACCCCAATGCTAATTCAAGGCCAAAAGCGGACACAAAGCAAATCAGAGAGCACTTCAAGGTTTGTTTTTTCATTTTAAGCATTTTGTGTAATTAATAATACTTCACAGTTAAGAATAAAATTATTTTTCTACACTAATCCCAAACTGCTCACGCAAAAAAATTATTTTATAGGAAACAGAGTACCTTGTCTTATTTAAAAAACTGAAAGTATGTCTGGACCGAGAACTGCAAGCAGTGGAGCATGATGGGGACACAATATTTGCATTAGCCGATAATTTGAAACATGAAATATCGGAAACTGGTCGTAAAGCACAGCAGCTCGCTGACTTGTGGGATTTAGTCTTTACAACAGGACAATTACAAAGTGGTACGATGGCGTTGCTCATAGCGAACAATAATTTTGTCAAAAACATTTCTAAAAAGCGGGGTTTCGAAAAATGTCGTAGGTTATAAAAATAATGAATTCAAATTAATATCGATTCATGATGTATTTTTCAATTCCAAAAATATAGAACTGCAGACACTCCAAGGGCACTATGAAAATCAATTAATTTCGCTGAGAAATTTTCATGACCAAATTATTTTATTACTTCAAGATTGGAAAACGGAACAAAGGAAAATTTCTTGCGGAGAGACTGCAACGATTAAGCTGGAGAAAATGCAACTTTATTGGGAAGATCTTTGCATATTGCTTTTATCGCTTAAAAATCCATTAATCAAAATTGGCAACAATACAGGCAACAATCCTGATCTTCGTGAGTTTAACGTTGCATTATGGAACATTTACATGAAGGTACGTTTATTTTATTTAATCTTCTTTCGGTAACTGGTCATATTTATATTGGGACCACTTTTACCATACTTAAATGAAAGCACCTTGCCGTTATTAGTGTTAATGGAATTCATTTATATAAATCAATTAAAACATTTTTTTAATTCTGAAAAGGTTTTGGAAATAGAAAAATCGCTTCTGGAAAACGGTTTCATAATTGAGGAGCAACCGCACAAATTGTCGCAAACTTGCAAATTTTCCAACCCTGTATCTGTACGACATTTGGCCTGGCCCCTGCTTAACCACGAGAAGAGTCTACCCTTAAAAATTTATTTGGTCAAAGGATCCCAAGCTGTGGAGTGTGCCTCAAAAATATTGCCAATCAAAAACGTGACCTATAACGCCACCCCCTTAACCCTGGTGCGAAATGAATATGGAACACGTACATATTCTGCCACTTTGCCAAAATGCAAACTAGTGCAGTCACAATTCCAAGACTTGAAAAAACAAGCTGAAAAGGAAGCAAAGGCCGAAGAGGAGGGGGGAGGGTCTCCCGCCCCCTCTCGGGAAAGCGAATGTGAAGACGAACAAATGGCATTGGGGACAAACGTTGCTAAACCAAAACCAAAACCCAAATACAGGCACACAGTAATGGAAGACAAATTTTATTTGTTTGTCGAAGTGGAAGAATTCGCACAGTTTCGGATGTTCGCAATTTCTCTGCCGGTGACAGTAGTGTCCCATTTTACACAAGATCACATGGCTTGTGTTGTAACCTTTTGGGATTACAATTTCAGAATGACAAATTATTCCATTTTGAGCCCTGACAATCCGCTGCCCCTTGAATTGTCTTATACCGTCCCAGAAAGCGTGTCCTGGGATGTATTTTTTATGGCTTTGAGCAACTGGTTTCTAAAGGAAACAGGCAGAGGGCTAAATTCCATTCATGAAGCGTTTTTGGCCAAAAAATTATTCGGGTAAATTATTTACGCTTAATGGCAATCGATTTCTATTTAAATTCGGGACCACGCTTTGCCATAATATTCTTTCGCTATTCAGCGCTGTATATATTGAGAACAAATATCCAGAAAACTGCTAATTGTCCAATAAAATAATTACTTTCCTCAATTTTAACAAGTTAAAGTTTTACATTTTCAATAAATTTTTTCAAAATAAAATGCAATTAAGCTAAAGGTACATAGTAAAAGTGAAATAACATTCCTTTATTTCATTAATTTTATTTTTGGAATTTTTAGTAAAAGTTGGATGAAGTTATTTATTTCATAAGGCAATTACAATTTTTGTGGATATTTTTATTTTTTGATAATTTTAAGAGTAAATATTGTACCACATAGTATATTTTGCCATTATAAACAAGACTGAAGCAAATCATTAAATAATATATTAATTTTTTTATTTCAGTACATCTGGAGTTGTAGCGGATGTAACGACCGATATGCTTTGGAGGGCTAAGACTTTTGTTTGCAGTGTACCCAACAAAAAAATTCAAGAGGAAGAAGGTGCAGGTATAACTTGCTTAAATTAAATGATCATTATTTGCAGCTTTAAATCACTATGTTATATTTTAACACTAAGCTCTAAAATACGTAGAAAGTTTATACATTTACGTAATATTTAATTTCCAAAAGATAATAAATCTGGAAGCACTGCTAATCTTGCACAAACAAAATGGATCAACGAGAAGGTTTCCTTCTGGAAGTGGATTTACAACATCGCTAAACTAATAAAAGAACACTTTAGCTCCCTGTGGCAAGCTGGACTGATTATAGGATTTCTGGACAAGAAGGAAGCTGAGGAACGATTGGCCAGTTGTGAAGTTGGAACATTTCTTGGAAGATTCTCTGACACGGTGTTGGGGGGTATTTCTCTGCTATTCAAAAAATATCGCAATGGCAAGTTCAAAGTTATAACTATTTATTTTGCACTTCTTCAAACGTTTTAAGATTTTACACAAATACATCTCAAACGTAATTAAATATTTAAATTTTACTATTTTGTAGGTAGTGCCACAGGATGCGTAGTCCACGGAGAGCCATTAATAGCCAGTGATCTGAAAAAGACAACTTTGGTTGACAAAATCGCATTCATGAACCAGCTTAAGACAATATACACAATGATAGTGAAGGCAACATCTGAGGTCGAGGAGATTAAGGCGCCTAAACTAGAGTTGGATATTTTTAAAAACCGCCCCCGCTTTAGAATGCCTTATTATGCGACTCGATATGAAAGGTCAGTGTGTTCTTCCTATTAAACAATTCTTTTTCAATTTAACAATTCATGATGTACCTGCTACTAGAATTTAAATAAAACTATTCCCCAACTCATTTTTAAAGGTTCGAGGATTACTACAATACATCGGTGACGATATCTGAAAAGTCAGTTTATATTTATTTGTCATCTCTTACTACTAAAAATACTTTTTGATATTCAATGTTTAACCAAAAATGTATTAAAGTATTCTAGTAGATCTGGATGAATTGGCGGATAAGGTGTGTTGGAATGCCCTTCCCTCTATTTGGTCGGAAAATAGTAGCGATTATTGTGATTCACCTATGGATTCTGATGTAATTACTCCTCAGTCTGATATAATAAGTCAACCACATCAACAGATTGAAACTTTAGCAGCGACGTCCAATATAGTTGCCACTCAATCAGCTTTAATAAGCCAGCAACAGCAACAGATTGAAATTTTAATGGTAAAGTTGTAGAAAACAAACATGTGTACCAAAAAATATATAATGTACATTATTATTATTATATATATATATATATATATGTTACCGGCAAATACGGTAATGTTTCTAAAATTTCAGTTTTTGGGTCAAAACATTAATACGACAAATTTTAAATAAATATTGA
>JAQFYC010003622.1:0-20068 GCA_034694165.1 Tomocerus mixtus
TCTTTTAGTGTATGGAATAGAACAAGAACTATACCGAACTGTAGTGTACTGTTGTGCAAGCAAGTTAAACTTTAACTGGCCTGGCATAATCTATTTTACATTACGCCATTTCTACATTCATGTTTTCCTTTCGTTATACTTTACATGAGATTTGGCAAACTGTTTTGTACATACTTAAGTACGCTATAGCATATACTAAAAGAACAGCAATGTCAAAAACAAGGGAAGAGAAGTTACCTGCCTCACTTGGCTAAGAGTTATGTTTTGTTTAGTGATTGTGCGCTTGCATTGTATTTGTATTGTATGCTTATGCTCTATATTTATCTACCTTTAGAACAAACAAACGTTCCGCATAGGGTTATGCCAGCGTAAATGAGTAAATGGTAAATCTGATGCACTATGTAGACTCTGTGTCTTTATATAAAGTAAATAGTAACATTTGGTTTTGTTTTTGGGAGATTTTGCTTTATGATAAGTAAAACTGTATGCTTTGTAAAGGCTTTAGTATCCTACTGAAATGTGGGTGGTTATTTGCATAGAAACGCTAAGGAAAATTCTATGAAGTTGCTAAAATCGTGTAACCAATGTATTGTTGTGCACAAAACATGCTTGCCGTCTGTCTGTGTGCACAAACCTTTGTTTTTTATTGCAAGTTCTCTGCAGGAGCATTATTAGCACTTGAATTGAGTTAGTTAGTGAGCATAGACAGTTATTATGACCGTATGGCATGGCATGTCATGCAAAAGACAGAATGCAGTGTTATAGTATCTGTATTGCAAATGGTACATAGTAAAGCAACATACGAACTCCGTCTTCCTTTCCCTGGCCCTGTCTCTGTCCTTCCCTGTCATTATGTTATTTATTTTTGGCACATCCTGCACTTTGAAAATTTGCTTACCCTGGCCCTCCAGCCAAGCCAGCACTCTACTTGTTTACTTACATCATTCACAGTAAATATGATGTGAAAAATGGGTTGCATGACATATTATCTGATACTTTACTTACACTACATGGAAAATGTTAGCAGAGATAACACCCACATCACATTTCACATGCATGCATACATTTATATTCATAAATACATCCAGAACTAAACAACAGTATCAAATTCAAAGTGTGCTGGTTCAGTTAAGATACAAATGTAATGTAACATGCCAAAATGCCAATTATTAAGTATCAACATACAAACAGAGCTGTTTATCATATCTGTATCTGTACCTTTTGGCTTTATGCAAATACGAGATTGCAAGTGAACTACTTATATTTTATTTATCCGTATGTAATGCCACACGAATTGGCGAATGCAAATTTACTAAAAGTAAAAAGAGCCGAAAGGAAGGAATAAGTTGGCCTGGCCTGGTATTAAATGTAAACCTACCCTTCCTCAACTCCAGACTCTAAATTCAGCTTGAATAAAACACATGCCATTTTTCACACGAAATGTAAACTAGAGAAGACATGCAATATAATATATAGTACAAACTATAAAGTAGACTATATTTGCACATTGCACAAAAGTTACATAATATGCGCACAATTCTTTAGACTTTCCTTTCCAAGAAAGAGACTATTTGTAGCAAACTAATTCTACGTCTCACGAACGAACGCCCATGCAAAATTCTTGTAGTCAAAGTCTAAACTAAATTCAAGAGCTTAGCGTAACAGAATTCTAATTTAGAAAAGCAAGAGCCAAGGCACACGACATACTACCATAAAAGTCCTTCCTATGAAATCTTAATGTAAATATAAACTCTCGCGGGCGAACAAAGGTCAAACTAATTAAAACAGGCTCAAAAGCAATCTCAAGTCAAAAGTCAAGTCATGGGGTTTTTTGTTTAAAGAAAAGAAACTTAATCTTAACTGTAGGCAAAATGCAAAGTGAAAATACAAGTGAAATATGAGGTGCATGACCGAAAGAGAGCAAAGAAACAAACAGCAACAAACAAATATTAATAACACACTAGACTACTTTAGTGCGGGGACGCAATCTGAAATGCCCATACATTATAAGTACATATGCTCATACCTACGCATTAAAACACATATTGTCCATACATGCAAACATATAGATATACCTGGGCTGCACTTACGTAGTACCTACTACATAATACTACATATTACACTGTTAAATTGGGCTTTAACCAAAGGAAATAAGGAAACCACACTAGTTGTATACGTATTATCAATTCCTACACATTATATTTGCATTTGTCGTGAATTTGTTAGCAGCTTTTTGGATTTATGAGCAGAACACGCAAGAAACCTCACCAAACCAAACCACTTGCTTGCTTTTAAATTATCGTCTACTCCTGTGGTGTGCTATGGTATTAGTAAAAGTAATGTAGGAGGCACGACAACGACATGGCACTGCAATGCAATGGCATCGTGTTACAGATTGCTCCTGTTCTGTACAACAATTTTACTTTGCCAGGCCATGTATGTAATGTAAAATGTAAATACGTTTCACGCATTTCCCTAAACAGTACAGTACAGTACACCAGAGTGGAAACATACATGCAAAGAAAATAAAAGTCTAAATTTCAATCTCTAGCTTCGTGCGAGAGATTTTCGCAGGATCGTAAATTCGTAAGTATGCAATTTACGCAATACAGATATCTACTTACTACGGGTACGTGTGTGTTATATAATGTATGTACATATTATAAACATTCAGTAGCTGTGCGTATGTAGAATCAGATCAGAAATGGAATGCAGTAACTACAGTAAATGGATAGAGAGTTGTTGTAGTTGGAATTGGAGAGTAGACAAAACTTGACACAACTGTCTCCAATCCAAAAGCGCATGAAATATTGTCCTTTAAATTACCTTTCGTTACGTTCACGTTACATTTACATCCCATCAAATCTCATTGGATTCACAAAACAGAGTTTGCGAGATTGGAATGAAAACGGAAGTGTGTGCTGTACTGTACATGCTTACAACTTATAACCTCCTCCATCTCAAACCAAACCAAAACCAAACCACAAAATTTAAGCTTTTCACTCAGATCAGCAGAACACCAACACACAAGAACACAATTTACAATAAATGTGATTACTTATATACTTATTGTTATAGTTCTAGTTTACTTACTACCACTACACTATAGGTACAACACAGAGGGTTCTATTGCATTAGATTTACACTTTACACGCACAAAAGCAAAATAATATTTGCTCACATCCCACACTGAATAACTGAAATGAAACTGCACTGATCTTCCTGTATGCAATGCAATACAATACACACAAAGGTTTAGTATTCCAGAGATAAAAGGAGAATTGAGAAGTCTCTAAGGGAGTTTGCATTGCTTTAACCACGTAACTTAAACTAAATCGCCGAGAGGCAGTTCCTATATAGCAAAATCCCAACAACCACCAAAATCAAATGGAATTGAAACCCCTTTTCCTTCTTGGATTGCATTTGCATTGCTATTCTGTTATATAATGTTGTTGTATAATGCTACGTCCAGGATTTTGGCTAGTGGCAACTCAAGTGACTGACTGTGACTGTTATGCTAAGGGCATGCAGTCTACTCTAACGAAAGTCAAGTTACAGTCAGGAGGGAGACAGACGAGGAACTGAAATCTAGAAGAGAGCTGATTGTGATGTGGAATGGATTCGGATGTGTGAGTGAAGTCAAGTCAAATGAAATAGGAACCCTTTTTGCTTTGGATTTGACTTTAAACTCAGATTACATACGTTCTCTATAATATTGTATCCTTTATCGGTCTATACTATAGCATTCCATAGCTCTGCCTTGTGCTTAATACTTCTGTAGTTACTACATCAAAGTTATGTAGAAAACTGTAGGCATTGCATTGTCTACACAAACGCTAAATTAAAATAAAGAAAATACCTTTTACATGCTAAATACATAGTACGTGTGTAAAACTAACATACATTGTATAAGAAATGCGTTTGCATTGTATGATATGGTATACTTACGTGATACTATATGTAAATACACACAAAACCAATGCAAAGTGCTTGCATTTAGGTGTAAGAGGCAATGCAATGTTTATGCATTACATAAGTATAAGCAGAGCTAATGTATTTTCGCACTCCGAGTCACACCACACAGAAATGCATTACTTAGTACTTACGTAAGTAAATTCAGTAAGAAGACGGACATTTACATTTGCATTTGCCATTTGCGACTATACTACTTACCTAAGTACTTTTCACTATTTCGTATATAGTTTGCATTATATGCATATTTGTAGTAGATGAGAGGAGAAGATAGTTTGTGATGTGATGAAAATGTGATGCCGTATCGCTTTTGCGTGTAGGAAACGGATATTGAATTTCCTCGTTGGTTAGCTACACTCTGTGTATGTACATACGCCAAAGTCAAGCCAAGCCAAGGCATGCCACTAACTCTGCTATTTATTACTATTACATAACATAAACTTACTCTCTATGAATTATTACTTTTATATACAAGTAGTTAACGGACTTATATGGAAGTATTTGCTGTTCAGCTTAAAATGTCGTGATAGCATTGTAAATGTGCAAACTAAGTATCCAAGTGCGTAAAGTTAAGTAGTACATATTATGTATATGTACTTATATGCGTACGAGGATTATTTTCACCATGCATACTTTGCATTGCTAGTCGTCTAATGTATTTACGTATGATATACATAGTGGGTGTATTCATATTTATACATACTTAGTAACGAAATAGCACAAAGATATTCATACACATTCTATAAAGGAATACTTTTTTGCTTTGTTGACATTTCTCTTATAAATACTACTGCACTATTTTTAACGACATAAATCTATGTTGGGTCATAGCTATGGTATGGTATGTATGGTTGGGTGAGTAATATGGAGAGTATTTATATTTATACAATAGTAATAGTGGCTGCTATATTATAAAGCATAAATACTTACGTGACATATTACAATACAAGTGTTGTATATCAATATGCGGTTTTCATTTGTACGAACTGTCAACTGCATGGACACACAATACGAATTTAATTTTAAAGCTAAACATAAACGGCTAAACCCTATCTTCCTTTAGAATATGCAGAATAGTGCATTCTCAGAATTCATTCATTCCTTCCTCCATCCTCTATTCACATTTAATATTAGTTCACAACCAGAACAGACACAAACGAGATTGCATAATATGTTCCCTTATTGTGTTGTTACTTTGCTACAAAATAAAAGGGCTAACATAAACATAACACTAACAAAACATAAAACACTCCATCCTTTATACTAATACTGTCACTAGGTATTTCTACTTGTTAGTATTTCTATTTAGAGACGACAGGACAGAGTAGACAATCCTTTCCGTCGGTTTTTGATTAGGAAATCTTTTCTTGTGTGCAAATGAGAAACAAGTAACAATGGAATGTAAATACAATGTCCAGTTGATCAAGAATAGTAAAGAAAACCAAAAAGCTACAAAACACATACGTTGAAATTTGAATCTCCGTAGTCCGTTCTATAGAATCTAGAAAATAAATATTACTACCTATAATATTATGGCAATGTCTGTAGGATAACAATATGAGTAATATAAACATAGGATGAAGCATAGTGAAGTTGTCACGTCAAGCTGTCTGGCAGTCAGAGGATTACATTCTGTTTTGATCTGATCTGATCTGACGTAATGGGGAAACAAGGGGATAAAATAGGATGCGAGCGTGGACAACTGAATGTAAACATTGAAAACCACATTTGGCGAATGAAACAATATTTTGATAGCCAAAAACGTAAACACAGTGGAATATTATTTTGACGAAGATTATTTTAATCGAAAAGAATGCAATGTCCATCCATCAACATAGTACTTATTATATCTGTACTATAATAACCTTCTCTCAAATCTCTATCATGTTTTGTCATCAATATTTCTGTATTCCGTAATTTAAAATACCTTAAACCAATGATTGCATCATTGCAAACTTTCCAACTACTTAGGTATACCTGAAGCATTTTCACTGGTTGGCGTAGGAAAAATCTAAATATTATAAATGAAGAAATAAATTGTAATTACAATTAATTGTAATTGGATTTCATTTAACAAAATTAAAAATATCCTGAGAACAAAATTAGCGAATGTGGAATTAAATAACTTGGTGCTAATTAACAGAGTTAAATACTAATGCAATATGACGCCCTATTTCAGTTAGTAGTCTACTTTCACGTTACTTAATTCTAAATCGAAACTTTCACCTCGCATTGATTGCATCCACATTCACGTAGGATCATTTTCCGTGTTACCTTAGTCTAGTTCTACTAAATGTTGGACTTGGTAAGTAGGTAGTTGCTCCAGCAAAGTGGAAATTGTTCTCAGTTCGCAGAATTTATTATGTAGAGGATAATTGTAGTTTCATTAAAGGTGGCAGGATGTAGGTAGCTTTAGCTTCCATTAGTTAAAATGAGAACTCTTCCGGAAACTTTAGATCCCAGTGCAGAGGAAAAGGGAAACTAATAATACCTATCTCTATAGCTTACGTTACTCATCAATATCCCTAGAATAGAAGTAAAATACTTTACTAAAGCACTAAACCCAAGTTGTACATGTCAATACAATTCTAACCGATATAATTGGTTATATTGGTATGTAGAAAGTAGTGCTATCGATCTAAGTAGATTTATTATCAAGAGAGTGCAAAGAGATTGCTTTTACGCTTAACAATATCGGTCAGAGGAGGTCATGCCAAAATGTACCTAAATGTGAACAGACAGCCGAGCCATTCGTTTTATGTACAAAATACATACAAAAATAACTAAAACTACTTTCTCTTGTTTTCTAAAAACAGGAAGCACAGTAGCTTTGAGAATAAAATGCACTTGAAGCTTCTCTTACTAAATATATACCAAATAAGCATACAACAATAATATATAGAGCTTAATTCTATGTGAAGTTATAGGAAGACAAAAGAAGAAGGAGGCTTGTTTTGCTAAATTAACCTAAAAAGCTTTCTTGTGGCGTGGCACAGTGAACAAAGAAAGGATTTTAGAAGTGACTGAAGCAGAAGAACACAACTGGACAAAAGGAACATAACACAATTTCTAGTTCCAGTTCCAGTTCAAGAAGAACAAGGGAAAGTATTATGTAGTGTAGTGTAGCTAATACCTTCTGCTTTCTCTCTAATATCTGCAACAAATGAGTTTACACAGCAAACGCTCCTGTTTCATCCATCCGAGACGAGAAAATGGAAAAGGCTGTCTTGTCTTTTGTTGACGATGAGTCTGTCTTACAATGGAAAGAGACCTCGGGTATTATTAACAAGACTACGACTTACTCGGGTTACCTATTTAACTGAGTGACTGGCTAGGTTTAGCGGAAGAGCTTTTGTTGAGCGTTGCCCTAATTTAGTTTAGCTTAGTAAGAAACTATAGCAGCTATTTAGTATAATGAATGGATGAGTTAGTGGAAAGAGGCAAATTAAACTTGTGTGAAATAATGTCGGAAGCAAAGTACATTAAGCTACCTTGTTAAACCCTAGATTTACATAGCTTCTCCATTTTATACCTGCTTATCGTATCTCTATGTAGATTAATTAATTGTAGGTATTAGGTATACTTATAGTTTATATTTATCTGGGCAGAATTACACAGTAGTATAAGTATAGTAGGATTTTAAAGGCTACCTTATGTAAGTCATGTTATAATGCAACATTGTGTTGAAACTGAAAGTTTTCTAATCTTGCGTAATTTTCTTTGTATGTTAATATAATGTCCGTGCCCCATTCTTCACGTTTTCAACTTCAACTTGAAACGTGAGGTTAATTTAATGAAAATGCGGGGGCAAGCCATGTCAAGCCAGGCCAGGCCAGGCCAGGCCAGACTCGATTAGATTTTTCTCAAACATTCACCTCAACTCAACGCAAGTCCGCACAATGAGAATATGACTTCTAATTGCATTATGCGAGTTGAAGGGAAACGTTATTCTTACCTTCCCTTATTATATTAAACGCAGCATACATATTTTAATACAGGAGAAATGTAACATTATAGTCAGGTAGATTTACAATGCCTGTCTTATCACTACATAAGAAACCAGAACTGAACTACTTATACCTAATAGTGAGCTGAACTTTCTTCGCAGTACTAAATTATGGGTTTTACACAACATAGGTATATAGTATGCCTATACGTATCTACATACATAATAATATAAGGTAAGTAGGTAGTAGGTAGGTTGATAGTAGTTTATTGAAACAACGGACTGCTATTTCTTACAAGTAGATACATTTATGTACTACAGAAGTACCAAACCCATTTCGCAAAAATTCACTTTCATAGTCCGACTTTCATTTCACTATTCAATTTACCTACATAAATAGTTTTAGTTGGTTTGTTGAACTCTTGTCCGATTTAGTTCTACTTATATGTCGTAGTCAAGAAGGCTCATTTGGCAGAAATGAGATTTTGGATTATTTTAGTCTAATTAACCAACCTTGGTTTAATTATTTTTCGGCCACTGGTATTTAATTGCAATTATTTTTTATGATTGTGATAAGAAATAGTAAAAAACCCGGGAGACTTTTATCAGCAATGGCATATCAGTAACCAAAAAATGCTTTAAAAAGCATTATCTAATGTTATCAGCTTTTGTTGAATAGTCCGGCAAAGTTTTTGCAAAAAGTGATGACAATAGCAATTATGATCACAAAATTTTCAGCATGTGACATTTTTCTTATGGGGCCACAATCTTTTACTGTCTGCGACATATACATTGCATTACAGAACAGAGCACAATTATTTTGAGAATTACTTGGATGCTTTGTTCTTTCTTATTCTATTTGCATACATAGTTATGTAGGTATATAAGAGTTTTATTTCTATGTGAGCTGAATTCATTACACATGCATGCAATATCAACGTCCAAATTTTATTTCGCATCACAATCACACGAGTCTGAATTCTGAAAGCAGGCCAGCCGAGTCGAGGCATGGAAAAGAGTTCCAGAAAATAGCGATGCTATGCAAAAGTATAATAAATTGAAGGAACACATGGATTGAGTGTAGAACGGCACAATACAAATGCCTTGCTTATTCTACTGGAAAAATTCCTAATCGTAAGCTTTAATATCTCCTTATTTTTGCAGTTGTATTTTGTATTTTGTATTCTGTTTGCTATCTTTCTTCCGTGAGTCGTGAACTGAACTGAACTGAACAACATAAAATAAAACTCCGTGAAAATTCTTGGAGCTTCAGCAGTTGGGAGAATTTAAATGATTTATTTATTTCTGTTACTCCACTCCGCATCCTTCCACTCACCATATACTTCTTTACCACACAAACATCACAACATTAACTTTAAATTACTCTAAGCCCCTGAGTCTATGAATAAAGAAACATACAGAAGTGCCTTCCACTTTCCATAGGCATATTTTGGATTATGGTTTCGACTTGGTCTGTGATGTGAACATCCATTCAGACTACCATTAGAGGTACAATACAATGCAACAAATTATGTCCCTGGCGAATTCTGCGTTTTCTTCTACGAAAGGGCAATGTGCGTAGGTTGTAGGTATACCTCAGAATTCACAAGAATCATATAAATGGGAACTATGTTATGTTGGGAGTTGGGAGCACGATAAAATATCTCATAATAATCTCCAAAGACGAACAAAACTTTATGTTCCTTGGTACACATTTTCGCAATAAAAATCGCAAAGTTGAATCTTCAATCCTCTCTACGCAAAAAGCGGCACGCAGAGTCGTCTAAGCTCAAAAGGGAAGAACCCCATAAATTACTTTTTTCTTCACAACACTCGGCAGAAATTGTCAAATAAATTCGCAAAGACCGTAAAATATTTGTTGGCCTATGTTTTCGAGAAGAGCTGCTCGGGCAGCGACGAAACTGAGATAAGAAACCAAAACTAACTTATTCATCCATGCGAACGCACTATACGCACTGATTTACAGATTTTGCACTTTAATGCTTACAAATAATATATTACTATGTACTACCTAACTTTTCATTCGCGGTACTAATCGCTGCTGCAAAGAATGCGGGAGAAACTCTGCAGTTTATCCTTATTATGGGTTTCAGGTAAATATATGGAATTGGAAATCTCGTTACTATATTACACGAACAATAGATTCCAATGAAGCGTGCAAAATATTTCTAAAATCCAATGATCCATTTTAAATACAAATACAATAAGAAATATTAATTATTTAAATTCCATTTGCAAGTATTTACTCGTCAAAATTAATGTCTACAAAATTTTAGATTTAGGTTCGTCTAACAATTTGTCTGCCAAATACATAAATAGATATTGACGGATACGTGCGATTCAAAAATGTATTTGATACTCTTGCAGACCCTATATCGAGTATTTTTACATTCAGTTACAAAAGCAGGTAAGAGAAAATGTTTCTGAAAAGATTTTTCGGAATCGGATGAGCCGTATTCGGGGAAATGGTCTGCTCTGGGCTAAAAGGATGTAATTGATCATGCCATGTCCAATTCCCAAACTGGCTGGAAATTCTACGACAACTCTTCCTAGGTACATACAGATAATGCATTTGCTACAGAAAGAGAAAGTGAAACTTAATTCCTATTCCTCCTTTTCCTACTTCCTTCTCAATCCTTCTCCTATTGCATTGCTCTTGCTCACACACTAACTACTTACACATTACTCCCTCCCCTATACATCATACAGTAGAATGTAGAAGAAAAGTATTTTAGCAAATACACACACAAAGATTTCTGCTGGAAATAATGGAAACTTCAACTGCTATACTATAAACTACGTACATTTATAGCTTACATACTTTATATTGCGTAGCCAGAATGTATCTGTAGAAATATCTACATTACATTGTCTCCACTCCACTACGTATATCTACTGTATCATGTAAGAATCTAGTGCAATGTAATGTAGCCGATCTTCCTACTTATATCTGTAGATACATAGTTTTTTGGCAAAAGAGTCCGAAATCCAAATCAAAGAGTTGGAAGGTTGAACAAAAGCTTTTCTATGCCAAAAGCCGCTTCACAAAGAGCGAGTCAAATCTAGTCAAGCGTGAACTAATATTCTTATCTTATTTCATCTTTTCTATAGAATGAAACAGAATAGAATTCCAGGAGAAAAGTAAATCCTATAGGCAAAGAATATAAGTATGACATACAGAACTATAAATTCCATGTGATGTAAGTAAGTAAAACTTGGGATCATTTTTGCTTTATATTGTACAATATATCAGATTATCTCTTTTGAGGATGAATATATTTTGAAGCCACAGCTAAGGCAACAAGAAAGAGGAAGGCACGGAACGGCACTACATTTCTACTGAACTCAATTCTGCCCAATCGAATTCGCAATGGGAAATTCGTTGTTAATACAACAAAGTAAGTTAAGCTTAGATACTTTCAAGGGGTAACTACTATATGAACCTATAAATCTGTATCTCACTATCTAAATATTATAACACAATATGAATTTTATGTCCTAGTCACGTAGTGACATAATGTCATCCCACACAAAAGGCCCAGTATTTAATCAGGATCTTCCATTTTTTTTGTTTTAATGAATGATAAATGTAATTTTGAGAATTTTTTTAATCCTAGTATTTTGTAAGGACTCATTTTTTTAAAAAACACAAAGAGGAGAAAAAGATACCATGAACCTATAATGGTTCTATGACATATTCATGCAGAATTGACATACATTGCAACAAAATCCACAGTCAGCCAAAGCCAAGTCAGTCTTACAGATAAAAGATGAGTGCCTTTGCCTCTATATTGCTGCTCCCAAAACTTTTCTTTGTGCAAAATGGGATGATAAGAATCTGTGTTCAGTGTTCAATGAGTGAGTGAGTGAACCTACTACATTGACTTAGCTCGGGACTTGACTTGACTTTGAATTGACATTCCTATTCTTACTTTACTAGTAGATATATAATGTTACCTACATTAGCTAGATATTTTGATATTTTGATATGTCAGTCAGTGGACTGGAATCCCTTACGTTACAGTTACGTTACAAAATAGAACTCCACGACCGACAAGCATTCAGCTCAAGTGATGTGATGGTTATGTGAGCGAGAGGATTGCCATTGCCATAAAGAAAAAGAAGAGAATAACGAATGCCTTGTCAAATGGGCTTAATGGACTGTATTCATCACCGTAAACGATTTGTCATTAAACTGGATCATAGAAAACAGCTTGTAGTACTATGTGGAACCTCAACCTTCTACTTCTAACTACTTACTATAGTCATAACATAAGAATTGAAGAATTCTCATCGGAAAAGTCTAACTACTAACAATGTCATTTCATACACTAAAATATAGTGCTAAAAGCAAGAGCATGAAGAGGAACTAAAAACACTCACATCACTTAACATGTCTCTGTTTACGATTAGCTAGCTTCATCGAATATCTTTAAACTAATGACTACTTTCCTTTTGCACTTGCCATTCTCAAAAGTGTTAGCTAAATACTATTACTCTGCACTCTACACTAGTAATAGTAAGTTATGTCGAGCAGTTGCTGCACTACGGTTTTGCTTCTGCTTCCAGTTAAAGTTGGAATCCATTATTACATACATTACATTACATACGATGGAATACTAAACGCCTTTTTTACAATTTCTTATTCATTATCCTTGGTAATCGTATAATTTTTATTGATGTGATGTTCTTACATACGTTTCCTTCGCCACAAAAAATACTGCGTGCATTAGTAATGCCAATATTGTAACATTGTAAAATGTTGTTAGCTACGTTCATGCTTCACGCACTTTTTTATCAGCTAAAATACGTAGTACTGCTACATAATGGCAATGATATTATTACTTTTCACTTTTTGGTTTTACATTAGAGATATGAGTAAATTGTATTAAACTGTCAGATAGAAACAATTGCAAACAACAATTACTAATCACTAACTAATATTACATACACTATTGACTATTACTAAATGTAACAACCAAACATAAGCATTTTGGTACAATTATTAGTATACCCACCTATAGATTAATTATTTTTTAACCAACAGAATTAATCAATGTAAAACATACTTATGCACACAATGCATAATACCGTTCTGTATGAATACATTTAGATGTACTATTTAAAATATAAAATTATATAGATTGGATAATTTAATTGGATTTAATGGATAACTTACCTTGAGAAACATAAAAGTCATCTTTGCAATGGGAATTAAGAAATTGTGTTGCACGCAGCACGTGGCAGATAAGATTTCTGTTATTGTTTCTAGTGTTTTGATTACAGATAGAATTGCGTAAATGGTAAAAGGCTGTTGCTTTGTTCTGCTTATTTTTTTACAGTTGAATAGTGGAGAGATTTATGTTTTCATCATAAAGACATTTGTCATTCGGTCAAGAAAGCAAGAAGGTGGAACTCCGACAATATTCTCACAGAAAGATAAATAGTGCTAGCTGCCAAAAATCGAAAGCGAGCATACACATACACTATGTATTACAGTTACTCTACTATATAAACCATGCATTAAATTCAGGTAGGTAAAGTATTACCTAGTAAATACTATTATAAATACTATACTTTAGCTCAACGCAGCGGAAGAAGCATAGAAGTAGTATAATGTTACAGTAGTTTTATTACCGACACTAAAAATAGCCGAACGAGAAACTGACGGAATTGCATCGACACGACACTATAAGCGTTTCTTGTGAGAAGGAGTGAGTAAGTGAGAAAGATATTCATCTGTTCTATATAGCAGCACATTCCTTTGCAAAACAATAGTATAAAACTAATCATAGGATTTAGGATTCAATAACTAAGTAAGTAAAGGACTGCGAAAGTTATAACATAGAAAACTACGTCTTCAATAATAAAAAGAATTTCATTTCATGTGTAGCATAGTATTTATTTATGTGAGTAGTCCTGTACTGTACTATATGACTATATGACTTCTTGGAAAAATTAATTTCGTGTCTGGAAACGATAAGAAAGAGTTTATCGGGTCAGACGTCTGAATTCCCAGCACGAGCGACAGCGAATATACACAGTTTAACACCTACACCAGCAACTACCGGATACCGGATGTACATAAAAACTGCAGAGCAAGTCACACAATTTAAACAAATCATTCCTATGCACTAAACAGCACAATCCTTCTATTCATCTTTCTCTTTTTTGTTATACTCACAATTTTCATATGACCATTAACGATTTCTCTTAAAATCACAATACTAGCAAAATATTTAACTCTAATGTATTGACAAATTGCTTTCAGCTATACAGATTTCACTAGAAGAAAATTCTTACTAAAAGAGTAATCATTTTTTACTTGAGCGTGCTATTGCTATGTATTGCTACGCAGAATACTTGGTATCTATGTATGGATCACTCATTTCTTTTTTCCTTAAAGGTTATATTTCCTTCAACTGGAAAATCAACTATCAAACAAGCGGCTCTGCTAAAACATCAATGAAAATAGTTTATCAACTCAAAGAGTTTCTTTACTTTTTAACACCTCAACTTTTCTTATGCTGTATCTGTAATGTAAGTAGTAAGTACATAAATACGTACACACTCTCGCCAACTTCCAACGTTTCAACGGTTTCAACATTCAGGGGAATCTCGTTCTAAGTTCAAGTTATCTTATGTAACCGACGCGGATCCACATCGAGCACATCCAAGACAACAAAACTAAACCGCATCACTTTTTTTACGGATTTATAGCTTTTTAACTTTTACATACAACTACTGACTGATATGAGTATCTATATAAACGTTTACTCGACAAACAACTTTGAAAAAATTCTTATAGCATAGTTTTATCTACTTTATATATAGGTAAGTATATAAATGTGTACATACTTCACTTACATTACTTTATACAGTTATAATGTCATTAAAATACATTGAAATTCTCTAGCACACACATAAAGCTACCTACACAGTAGGTAGTGTAGGTATTTACTGTTTACCTTGTTTTCTTTTGAGTTTAGAGCTTCCCAAAGAAAATTCTCTTCTCCCACACTCCTTTCACTCACTTTGACTCTAAAGAAACTTTCAAGAATTCTGAAGGTACGTATCTCTACTGTAAGTGTAACATACAAGTCAAGTAAAGTCAGGTTTTAGTATTATGTATGTACATACATATCTGTAGCAATACTAACGTTCTGAAACCAAACCATGGTTCACGGTGTACTGTAGTGATGCTGTAGTGATTTAATTTTTGACTTTCCTCGTACATGCACACATGTACACACATTCATAGACACACGCACTGAAAGAATCCAAGTCAAGAGACGAAAGGCGAAGGGAATGAGATTCCTTTTCCTGTCTCGAATCCGAAAATCTCAAGTTGTGGAAAACTACAGTTTAGAGATAGAGATAGTGTTGGTTTAGCATTTAACTTTCTATAGAGTTAAGTTAACTTGATAGCTGAATGTGGATGTGAGGTTTAGGTTTAACACTTTAGAATTTACAGTAGAGTCTCTATATGTATATATAAGCACAGTAAAGAGAAGACTCTCACTTTTATGGATGGGGAAAGGATAGGAATGAGGGAATAATAGGATACCGCTGTTTCTTCTTTGCCTCTGCTCACTCTACTGTGTTCTCATCTCCTTTACTTACTCTTCTTCTGTTTTCATACGTTTACGTTACTTTGTATTTATACGGCTGCTGTGTAGTGTCCTGTACTCCTGTATGTATTTTCTCTACTGTTTTGTTGTGGAGTTTCAGTATTGCTGGAGAGATAGCTGGATAACTCCGTCTGACTTGACTTGACTTGCGATGAGATGTGCAATACATAAAAGTTCTCAACACGTGCCAACACTCCCTTTCTGCAACTTTTCGGCTTTTCGGATTCAGTCACTCTCTAGGCTTCTACTACTTATAAACTGTACCTTCTACTACGTAACTACGTAAGTAAGTATTCCTTGTTCTATTCTACTCTATACTTATGTTTAGAAGACTATGTACCGTACCGCCTCTCGTTTTTATCCTCATTCTTTACAACTGACTTGACTTAACTTAACTTAACTAAACTACAGTACAGTAGCAATACCCTGCAATTCCACACACACCATTCAGTTCACTATCTGTCTCCGTACTCTCCGTGTGCGTATGCATGTATGTATTAGTATCATCGGAGCAATAGAGCAAGTACAGTAATATAATATCCTTCCCTTTAGTTTCCTTTCTCTTCTAATCTTAGGAAGATCAGTAAGCAAACAAGGAACACAACAACGCACATCAGAACATAAGCACCCACCAGATTGCAATTTTTCTCAACTCAGCCTCAAACTTACATACATGATAAGATGTACATTAGCCATACAAACTAATACCCGCTATCTACTGTACATGTATGTCGTATGTATAATATATTAGCAACACTGACTCAACTCAAATTCAAGTACTTAGAATGTAAACAAGGACAACACTTACCCTCAGATTCTTTCAGATCCAGTTGTACATCTTCAATTCCATGTACATGTTGAACGTGTGCAGTTCACAACCTTTGAACTGAACACACGTATGTAAGTATAATATCAGAACTTTCTACGAGTATACTATGTACATACTAGTACAACAAACCAAACAACCACAATATATCAAACAAAACCGCACTGTTTTTCACTTTGTTACGTATGAATAGAGAACAGACGAATTATTACAGCATTTTCCTTCAGAAGAACTACTTATGTAATTCTACAATAATACACAGGGACGATCCTTGTAACAAAATACGAATTGTACAGGGCAGTGTTACTCTTTTTCTTATTGAGTTGTACTTACAGATGAGTGCAAATAAAACATACGAAAAATATTAACGAAGGACACAATATTGTCAACTACTTAATTTTTTACTTACTCGATCCTTCTACAATTCCCTAAGAACCAAAGGACTAAACTGCCGTCACGTCAGGTCAGCCTCAGCCAGCCCGTCACGATGTAATGCACAGAGTGGAGGATAAAGTTCTTTTAGCAAAAGGCAAAAGGGAACTAAACGAATTCAGTTGGATCGCATTGAGTCGCATCGCTCTCAGCAGTCCAGTTGAACATGTACAAAGAGTACAGTCAGAAGAAAGAGAGTATCATAGCTTAGCAAAGCATTCCTTCTCGTGCCACCACCATACCATATCGTACCACACAGTCGTCGTTCGCTCAGTTTCAGTTCACCAAAACAGAACGGAACAAAACCAGCAGACTTACTAAACGAAACTATGTAACATAAACTATGTACTGTAATGCTTAATAGATGTACAAAACCGCAAAATCAAAACAGTCCGGTTGATAACACTACTACTGTCCAGCTATCAAGTTATACCCACCCAGGAACTAATGTCCACAGTATTTGCATACATTACATATGCACAAGCACACTATTTTGTACATAACAATTGATGAGCTATAAGTTCTACTGTCACTATTAAAGTAAATTAAATAATAACGTAAGACTTCAATAATAACTCGTAATATTTTACAACTTTAATATTTATTTCTGATAGAAATTAATATGCAGATAATCCTCTCCATTGCGACAGTATGTACTGCTCATCATTATCTTTATGGAACACCTCTCTCCTTAATGAACAGATTAAGAATTACGTATAACAATGTAATTAAAATTCTCTTTAACAAAGAAAAATTTTGTAAAATGACTAATTTCTAGCTCAAGTTTTGCTTTCCTATAATTAACACTACTTTACACAATGCCAGGCAACACTACATAAGTATAACAGGATAGAAAAAACTACAAATAATCTTGTAAAACACTGTACTTCTTTCTGCTTCTCTCCGTTAATATATTTATACACTAATTTTAATCTACTTTTACACTAGGCTACTAGTCATTCTTTACTTCTGTAAGTCGGTACCCGACCCGAGTCTTATAATATCTCTGTGTAATATTTATAAATAAATAGTTTACGTGAATGTGATTCTAATCAGGTTGAAAATAAGCAAAAACCGAGTGTTTTGATTGCCTATTAATAGAGTTGAGCAAATATTTATGAATGATTCACTGTGGAACATCTAGAATTACATTTAATTAGCATTGAAATGTTAAATAGACAGGAATTGCTCGTAGATGTTTCTACAGTTGTGCGACTGTGTTAATAAAGTAAGTAGCTACTTAGTACATATAATGTAGCTGCTTATGTACATTGTTTTACATATAAAAATACTCATGAGCAATGAGTAGTATGAAATAAGTATTAATTGTATGTGCATTGCTTTGAAGCGTGATAATGATAATACACATGAATTTCCTGCATGGTCAGCCCAGAATGGTTTTAGAAGCAATGGTATTTTATGTATACTGTAGATAGTAAATACTATTATGTAAGTATAGAATTGACTCCTATTCATTTCTTACATGTTTCGCTTGGACGGACATGAACAGCTAACTCAACTTACTTGTGAAGAGGCAGACAACACTGGCACGTCAATCTTTGTGATTAATTCTGACCATGATTTGATGTTCCATAGTTTGACAAGACATGTTATTACTTTTATATTACGTTGTGGAAGTGTGTACTGTTTACACAATATATTGTGGGTGGTATGGCGTGGCATACATATTATGTGGTCCATTGCATTCTAATAGCTGTGCAACACAATACATATCATTATATCTCTACTACTTGTGGTGAATGTATAAATTGTAAATATCTGCAACTATAGTAGTGAAGTGACTAATCCTGAGTACTATAACAGTTTTAATATAGACAGAGGTTTAGCCTATGTACTTTGGTTTACAGTTTAGAAGAACATTTGTTTTCAGTTTGTTTCATGATTGTAACTAATCGAAAGTGAAATGGACACATGATGACTAACCAACATAATATTCTAAAGTGTTCAAGCTGTGGCTTGCTATTGGTAAGAAGTGGCAACATATTTACATGAAAGAAATGTGTTGCACAGCACAGCTAAATCCTTAGAAAATAGTGTTCTGAATTTTTGGCACTTCAATTACATAACTCGCAAGTACATCCGAAATATATGTATACAGATTGTAAGTTTCATAAACGTGTCAGTCAAGTATTTGCTTATTATTGAGTGGTACTTTTTATTATAGGGATTTCTTATAGTATTTTATACAAGAAATTCGAAACTGCGTATTGAAATAGATACCCTGCAAAATTTCAGGTCTATTTATATGCACATTTACGATCCCCCTTTTCTGCATCTTCTCTAACTCGAGATTTTGAGTAAACGTTAGTGTCTAGGATGTAATATGTTCTATATGTTACTATTATTGGTATTGGTAAGTGTCTCAAGAAAACCTGAATAAGTTTCAAAGTTTTCGATAACGACGACCCTCTTGTCGACAATAAAACTTTTTATAGAATTTTGTGTGCATCGTGTCCGTAGTTTGCTTAAGATAATAATAATAGGCAGATGTACGTATGTACATAGTAAACCATCAACCGTAGCAGTCATAGTCACCAATTTCTTGTCTGTTTGAAGTAGATGGAATTTAAAACTTTCAGAGGTTAGTATTATGTACTTATCATTTACTTAGCACATAAATTCAACCAAGATGAAGAGAGATTATTATTATTCACATTAAATTCTGAGATGCAATTATTATTGCTTCGTTTTAATTTGCTCACAATTGGCAAATACGATTCAGCTCAGATTTAGCACAGTGAAAAAAATAATTGTATATGTGCTTCCCTAATAAATTTTATTCTTTTACATACAGCTAAATTATAAATACACTATTGAATGCATTTTTGGACAAGGTTTACTGTATCTTAATAATTTTTAGTAATGAAGCATTTTATATTTACTGTTGCGGCCGGTTTCTAGCTGCAGTTACGCTGCCTAATACGTCAGGCAGAGATTCGTTCTTTTAGGTCGCTGGCAAATGTCAATGTCAATTCAGAAGGACCACCTAGTTTTAAGGCACTAGGAACCAATAGTTGTATGAGTCTTTTTCAAATCAAATGTGCACTATTGTATGATACTAATGTCAACTGTCCCTACAATGTTGAATGTACCTACAGTGCTAAGCTAATTATGACTGATACTAATAAATATGCAATAGTCAATTTGCAAATAAGTTTTAAACTAACTTATTATTATGTACGAAAAGAGTACAAAAATTCAATTAATTAAAATGTAAAT
>JAQFYC010003623.1:0-20068 GCA_034694165.1 Tomocerus mixtus
TACTTACATATTTTGTCTATTAACCTTGACTGTTACCATTCCAATACTTCGGTGGACCGTTTACCATGGTTTATTTTTACGCATACTTAATATGTACACACAGTAGTGTTAATATGCATTATAAGTAGGTACTGCTTGAAGTAAAAACGTCCTCTCCAAATTATTTTTACCGAAATAAGTACATATACTTAAAATGTAGTTTTTTGCAAATTATACAAAATCTCAATAAACAAATGCGAATAAAAACTAATTATGTTACATACCATAAGTACATATATGCTGTATGTTGTTGTTTCATACTGTATACTTGGGTATACATGCTATATGATGTAGAAATTGTAATTAGTAGTGTAAATAATAGTAAAGCGTATATTGCAACTTATATAAGTATTTAGGTACTAGTATACTTGTTTGTGATGTGATATTAGTTACCTAGTTAAGCTCAGTTATTATGTACATAGTAGTTGACACTTGGCAATTTATGCAGATCGAACTTGGTTACGAGAGTCATCTCATCAGACAAGCCAAACATTATACAATATTATTATATTAGTCCACTCACTTAGTTCGTAGATATATACTATAGTGTTTGTGGGATATGGTATGGGATGGTTGTCATTTTTCAATAATAGAATGAGAGTAAGAGTGGTTGTATCCTTTCTTGTATTAGAATATTTGTAGTTGCGTTACAGAAGCAGAAAATCAACTTACGCAGTATGCATGTCTGTATTCGTAGTTCGTATCGTAGTACGTAGTAAATATACATAATGTCTCGCCGAGTTAAGTGTTATCGTACGATAAACCTCATCATCTTATTAATGGAGTGGACAAAAAGCAAGTTAGGGCAATGAAAGCAAAAATACTATTTTACACACAAAAGAGCATCACCCCATATTAGATAACCGGTTTATAGTACGTACATACAAAACTTTTTCGTCTGCAATTCTATAAATGAGGTTCATGAACACGAAATGGTGTTACTTACTTTAGTTACTTACTTATTGTACCATTCCAAAGATAGACATCTCTTTTGCTGTCTTGTCTTAAACTTGAAGTGTAGTATTATAAAATATCTTATAGATATATTCGCAAAATGGCATGTTTAGATAAGGATTGATTAATTTATTCTTTCCAGACAATGGACAGTTCCGATTTGTTGCATCTATTCTTTAAATACATATATACTAACAATAAGTAAGTATGCATAACAGATTGGAATATAGAACTTCTTTGCCAAATTGCCAAATTGTTAATAAATTGTTGCTGCTCATTCAATTCGCAAAAGCTAAATGCGTATATTATATCAATTGAATGCTTGAAACTCTACCTGTAATCCAAATGCTAAAAAAATAATTTCAAAACCTACTGGCTATCCATGCACCTACAATGTTTTTAATGATAATATTAGTGTGTATTTTCATAATACATGGCTTCACATCTTAATTGCTTTTAATTGTAGTAAATAACTGTTTATAGGATAAACTAGCTCTGCATATTATGCTTAGTTCTAAATAGATTTGATATTTGCTTAAAAACTTAAAATAGTATCCTGCATTACATATTACCTAAAAGTATTCCATTATATAATATGTAGCATCCTGAAAAATTTTTTTTTACAATAATAATATGTATTTTTGATTTCCAGCAAGTGAGATTAGTGGAAGGATCGGAGACGTTTAAGAGATGGCAGGAAGTTCCTATACCAATACATGTAAAAATGTATTTATTCAATGTGACGAACCCACAAGATGTTATAATTGGGAAGAAACCGATTTTAGATCAAATTGGACCTTACGTTTACCAGTAAATAAAAATCTTCATATTTAAGTAGTTGTATTTTTCTGTGTCTTGGTCCTGAAACATTGGTATTTAATTTTAAACACTGAATTTTAATTTTTAGGCAAAAACGGACAAAAGTTGACATTTCTGTCAATAAAGAAAATGACACTGTCATATACAGACAGCCAATGACGTATTTCTTTAGACCAGAGCTGTCTAACGGAACGGAAAAAGATGTTTTCACCATGATTAATCTCCCTTATGTTGTAAGCAACCATTCTTCCACAATTAAATATTACATTATATAAATAAATAGTTAAATATGTACAAAAACTGATTAATTGTGAAAATACTTTGTTTGCATTAACTAGGGAATAATGAGCAAAGCAGCTAAACAATCTGCACTTCTCCGCTCTATAATTATACAATATATAGAGCAATTTGAGAATTCTGTTTTCGTTACAAAAACTGTTGAAGAAGTTTTATTTAAGGGCTACTATGTCGAAATGATGGAATCTCTTTCTGGAGTTCTGGGCTACAAGCTTTTGCCTAATGACACTTTTGGACTTTACTACGGTGTCAGTCTACATACTTTATTGCCTATACTGTACAGTATACAATTTCTTGCAATTAAGTCAATTTGTTCATAACAATTTAAATTTTTACAGAAAAACGGCACCGACCAAGGAGAGTACGAAGTATATTCAGGAATTAGAGATTCATCGCAATTCGGTGAAATTGCCAATTGGAACGGCTCACCGGAGATGCCTTGGTGGAGCGAAGAAAAGTGCAAGAAAATAAAGGGTAGCGACGGAAGCACATTTCCCCCATTCGTTACCACTGATCGAAAGATGGAAATTTTCAGCGCAGATCTGTGTAGATCTCTAACTTTGTTATATGAAGGGTCAACTGATGTTCATGGAGTTCCTGGATACCGTTTTGTTACCTCTCAAGCTGTTATAGATGATCCTAGGGTCAATCCAGATAATATGTGCTATTGCACTCAATCAGGATACAATAATAGCAATTGCCCTTACAAAGGAGCCTATCAAGTCAATGCTTGCAGAAAAGGTAGATATTTTACAAAATCTATTAGTTATTAATTAGTAAATTCACTTAAATATATTTTTACATGTCCATTGTATGTACTCGTATTTAAAAAATTGCGGAATTCTAAAATTTAATATTCATGCTCAATTTTTTCCTAGAAATTCCTCTCTTGGTGTCACTACCTCATTTTCTGGACGGATCAGAGGAATATCTCAATGCCACTATTGGACTTCACCCTGTCAGAGAATTACATCAAACTTTTATAGATGTTGAGCCAGTAAGCAACTTTTTTTATCAACTAAAGTCTCCAAATAATTATGAGTATAATTTTCCTAATTATATATCATAATTTTATTAATTAAATTTCTTGTTTTAATTAGAACACTGGTTTGCTGATGAGAGCAAGTAAAAGAATACAAATGAATATTGAATTAAGGCCATACAAATTCATGAAGCAATTCAGAAAAGTTCCTCACATGCTCTTCCCAATAATTTGGGCAGACGAGGTATGAAAATAGAAATCTTGTTAGTTATTTATTCAATTAGTTTTTTATTGATTTTGTATTTAATATATTTTAACTTTGATTGCATAGTCGGCAGAGATGACTGAAAATGGCTCCGAAAGACTCAACAGCAAACTTCTCACTCCAAAAAGTTTAGCTCAATTTGCCTCTTGGATAGCCTGTGGCATTGGCCTTCTTATTGTAGCCGTAGCATGTGTCATTTTTCTTCTTCGTGCTCGGAAAAAGAATTACCATACGTAAATATAGAAAATAACTGATTTAGCTAGGAAATAGACGTAAGATGTATAGACAGAAAATGATACATAGTAAAATATATAATGTTTCTACTACATGATTAAATGTAAATTGTTGCATTAATAGAAAATACTTTATAACTAACTGTACATTAGATTAGAACAGTAATATTTAGATACTATGATAAGTACCACATTTGTAGGTAGTATAATAATATACTTAAATAATAATAGTTAGTAAGAAGCCTGTGTTTTTGAAAATGTCTGACGAATTGTCAGATAATGCTCATGCACGCGAAACTATAATCTCAAGATGTATGTACATAGCATAGCATTAAATAAATAGAAGATTAAGCAGATTAATTAGTATTACTTGTTTGTAAAATTAATATTTAATTTACTATATACTTACTTATTGTTAGTTTATGTAATATTGTGTCAAATTCTGAATAAGTATTTAGTTTGCTGTATTTTTGTGGCTAGACATGACTCAAAACTTAAAATAGTGGAATAGCCTATTACTACACTTTTTTCAAAAAACTGGCAAAGGGCACAAACTCAAAATAATACAATATAGGAGTATTGATATATTGAATATTTTTCATATACGTATCTTATCTATTATATTAAAAGTATATATTGCAGGGAAATGTGGATGCAGTTGTATGTATATCAAGATACCATAAATTGAAATGGTTTGTTGTGAAAAGTTATTTGAATTTTGTTGCGTAATTATAAGTAGAACTAATTTTCATGTAAAAATAAATATACACCTTTAGCTCTAGCTGCAGGATCATAAGGAGAATGTTCATTTAAATAAAATTACATTTATAAAGGTAAAGATAAGAATTTCCCTTGAAAGGCTTGTCCAAAATTTGTCAGGATATCTCTCTACACATTATATAATACTATATATTTAGAAGAGTCAGTGTCAATGAGAAATTGTTTACTAAATAGTATAGTAACTATGTATGTCATTGTGTGTCTTATGTTTAAATCTAACATGAGAAGTATCCGTCTGTGTAAATAATTGATTTTCTCAATAATATTTATAATAATGCAATGCAGCCTTAAAAATATTATCCTTGCCCTGTACTGGGAGCTTTAACAATATTTCAATCATATTCCTTAACTGAACACTCTATATGAAAATATATTAGTGCTCGACACAAGATTTTCCTTTTATGAAAAATATCTTGTCACTACAATTGTTAGACGTGTTATAAATATGTTAAGTATTATATAACTTTATTATTGTTATCCAGATGTATGTTCATACATATAGGTATAGCTCATGTAGACTTAAGAATGCGAGCTGTAAAATATTCTACCTGTAATACCATACCACTTACCATTAAGCTCCTAATTTTTTTGACTGTCCAGCCCATACCCCCAATATTTGCTATGAGTAAAACAGAGAAATGAGTCATTGTCATTGCATATTACAAACTCTATTTTTAAGCATTAACGTCGAAAATTGGAGCTGTAACATTTTGGGGAAAGGCCTAAGCATTATTCTTATTTTCCTGTCAAATTATAAGCTATCTACTATCTATTTTTAAGCAAAATGCTATACACTGAATCTAAAATTTTATTTCCTGAGAAACTGATAATTGTAAGCTTGATTAAGCTATAAATAGAGTTCGAGTGGTATGAATGAGAGTGGGCATGAAATATGAATATACTGTCGATGCCTGCTCTAATTAACATATTTAATTTTCTGTAAATTTATCCAGGTTAAATATGGAAATAAAATATGATGAAAGCACTACATAAAATAACGTTAATTAATGTTCAATAACGTAGTGTATATAGCTATGTAAAGAATGCGTCAGTAAATGTAGAAGCAAATGAATGTAATATGTACGTACTAAGGTTTAATAATGACAAAAATAACCAATACGTGATATTTCATCAGCAGATATAAATAGTTTGTTAATTGTTAGGTGATGATTTCTACTTCCTATTGGCACATTTGTGTTTTTTCAGTTTTAATTGACGTTGATGGGATTGCTACTGCCAAATATAAATGTACGCAATTTTGGGACAGTTAAATGATCACATTTCTTATGGAAAATGTGGAAAAGGAATTACGTACTAGACAACACATCTGCAAAGCTTACATGGAATTTGCATACTTATGACGTATTCTGTGTGAAAACTTAAAAGAAAATGAGCTCAATTAAAAACTTAAATTCATAGCTAGCAATTGTAATTGTAATTCAGCTTTATTCAAGTGACAAAGTTAATCATGAGCGAGTAATTAATTAACTGCGGATATATTACATATAAACACGCATCTATTTACATACGCACATGAAAGTGTCCATCATGTAGACCTAATGTAACAGCCACGTTCATATTTCCCCAATTCAAACCCAATTTACTTTACATGTTGTTACATTGTGATAACGACGTAACGTACAATGCAGCATTTCCTTATCAATGTTCCCTCATGCCGATTGTGCACAAGAACAAAATTGTTAGCCGCCTAATTAATGAATGCATTCCAAATGACGTTTTAAGCTTCTCTGTAAACTACATGGTTTACGCAAATTCTCATGTAAAACATGTGCTTGCATCAGAAAGCGTACTTAGAGCAATATAAAAACGTCATAGTTAATGTTTGCATATACTCAGCTCAATACAAGGTTATCGTAATTATAATTGGCATGCTATTTATACTAATATTACTTATGTATTATTATGAAACAGGATATATATAAGCATTTACTATTAGTATACATGTCTCATTAGTTAAATTGTCGTGAAGGTCGTTTTCATTTAATCACTCCGGCACTATCACAATTCCAATGCAGACAGATTTCTTTAAATTCATGAGCGTTCAATCAAACTCTGTTCAATTTTGCAATTAGTACTATTTAGTATTGTAAACAGACAGATTCCGTAGCGGACTTTTTATTTCCAATAGGCATTTTGGTTTTGGGGATTGAGTGTTACATTGTAACAATAGCAAATACAAATATGATGATTATTTTTCTATTAGCTGGTTTAGCAGCCCTATTAATTGGGATAATTTTATATGCGCGTTGGAATTATGGAGTTTTAGAATCTCTAAATATTCCTGTGGTCCAAAGATCATTTCTACTTGGAAGCACCTTCAATCACCACTTGACGGTAGTTCATGATGAAGATATTTCTCGATTCAGGAAATATGGTAACGTTTACGGGGTAAGGAAATATTTATTGCGTCCAACTAGCTATTTACTTGTCCCTTGATTTTAAATCTTGAATAATTTTAGTTTATAATATATTTATAGTATAAGTTAGGTTATTGGTTTTTGAGGTAGTCTAGAAATACAAAACTTTGTCTAGGTATACGAAGGAAGAACACCACAAGTTCATATATGTGATCCTGAACTTGCTAAACTTATCTTGGTTAAAGACTCGGAATATTTTCGCAACAGACGAGACATTGACTTGGGAGATGCGTACATGAATGAACTACCCGACTTTTTAGATGGTAAGTAAATGCTAGCATGAAAAGTAAAACACGTACAACTTTATCTATGTATTTATCTTTTCTGGATTATTCGAAATTAATTTTTACTGAACTTGTACGAAGATGAGAAATCAAAAGTAATAAGAGCTGCCCAAACTCCGTTTTTTACTTCGTCGAGAATAAAAACGATGAGATTTGCAATGAAAGAGTCTATAAATGAATTCAGCCAAGTATTAAGCGAACAATGCAAAAATGGTTCTGCTAGAATTAATATTGCCAGGTAATAAATCACTGTACATATAGTGCACATACATATTTACATAGACTTATATTCAAATTATTATGCATGAGACAGATATAATATGTATTTTGATATCAGCTTTTAATAAATCTTTTTTTCAAAAGCAAATTTGATGACTGCGTAATTGATATCTTCTGTCGTTGTGGATTTGGTATTAAAATGGGAAACTCTTTCGATGGTAATACCTTCGTAAAGCTTTTCAAAGACCTTATGGGACAAGATAGCGATTTCGGACTTATGTACACTCTTTCGAGTAAGTATTTATGACTTTACAGGTTAAACAATATATTATTTTTATCTACCGTATTTTCTTTACTTGTGACTCGACCTAAGATATTTTTAATTCAAATTTTGTTCGAGGTTGACTTATAATCAGTCCTAAGGTAACATTCATTAATCTTAGTGTAAAAATTAGCTACAATTGACGCATACCTCGAAATACACGAAAAGTCCCATTTATAATCACCTTATAACCCTAATTCCTCTAAATTGAAAGTTTCCAAATAATATTTAACATGTACTCAATATTAAATAGGTTTCAAATATTAGTTTCAAATATTCTAAATCTAATTTTCAGTCTTGTTAACTGGTCTTAAGTCGAACTTTAGACTTTAGTAGTAAGTAATATGTGGAAATACGGTTTATACTTTATCCACTAAAATATTTGACGAAAAACCACGTTCCTCTAATGAATTGTTAAATGTGTAAATTGCAGTGGTATTTCCATTTCTAACGAGATTTGCTCCAACTCTGAACCCCGGCGCAAGTTTAAAGATAGCAACAGCACTGAAGACAATAATGAACACGAGACGGAAAAGTGGGCAAAAGCAAAATGATTTTATTGATGTTTTGAACGAGATGGAGGCTAAATTACCGAGTGCAGAGTACAAACGGCTGGGAATTAGTGAGAAGACGATATTTGCTCAAGGAATTGGCTTTGTTCTTGCCGGCTACGATGCAATGACTACTTCCTTATCCATGCTAGCCTACTATTTGAGTAAATATCCAGCAGTACAAGATAAGTTGTTGGAGGAAATCGACAATCTGGCAGAAGAGCATGATGGAGAGATTCCTTATGAAAATATGGGAGAATTGAATTATCTTCAAGCTTGCATGACAGAAGTCTACCGAATCTGCCCTCCTTTCATTAGGCCGGAGAGAGTTTGCACAAAAGATTGGGAGCACAAAGGAATTAAAATCAGGGAAGGACTGACGGTGATGATTCCCGCTTGGGCTGCTCACAGACATCCAGACTACTTCCCCGATCCTGAAACTTTTAATCCGGAGCGTTTCATGCCCAACAACAATACCGAAAACAAGAAGCAACAAGATCCCTACGCGTTTCTAACTTTCGGCCACGGTCCCCGAAGTTGTATCGGCAAGAAGTTTGCCTACGAAGTTTCCAAGTACATCCTTTGTAACATTTTAACAAAGTTTCGTTTCGAGGCCATCGATGAAACTAAAGTGAAGTTCAAGCCTGGAGTCCTATTTTTGGTTATGTACGATCCAATTTATATCAATGTCGTAAAGCGCTCAGAAAAGTGCTAAACAAAATCACAAAAAACATAAAAATCACATTACATTTAATTCATATCAGATCACAGAAGACAGTCAGACAGATAATATTAATAACAATCATTTGTAATCTGCATGAGCAGAAAAATTGCGAAAAAATAAATATGCATTTAAAAAGTTACACAGATTTCATGGCTTGTCGGTACCCAAAACAACACTATGTAAAAGCCCTGTATCTTATCAAACCCCTAATCGTATCGTAAGTGTGATAAGATAGGTACTAATAGTGGTAATTGTTTTGTTCGTAGTGATAAAGTCTAGGTCATTCTTTTGATCCTACTTATCTGCCGTAAATACATACAAAGTACTAAAACTGTTTGGATATACATGGAAGATGAAATTAGGCCACTTGCCATTATATTCTAAAATTAAAATGATAAACAATCAAATTACAGTTCCGAGTTACAATACAGGATGATATAGTGTCTCATTTAATTAGCTCTAAAGTTATCTTTCCTCATTAGTGCAAAATATTTGAAGGACCACAACAAAGCAGCCCTCAAGTACTAATTTAGACATTTTGTAGTCAACGTTAATTGCATTTTTTTTAGCTTTTATATTTTCTTGGAACACCTTGGAATTAATACACAATTAATATATAATTAAAATTATAACAGTTTAGTTTAGATTTACATTATAATTTTAAATTGTACCAATATTTAGTATAATATTTCTTCATAAGTAATTTGGCAATCTTTATCAAACTACATCTGATATCTCCTTTCCAAATAAATTGCTACTGCACTAGGTATGTTTATTTTTGGGAGTCTATTATACCCATAAAACTGGATTACTGGAATAGATTATACCTAATTATTTTTTCATAAGAAATGTTATAATCTTTTGAAGTTGCAAACTAAATATGTATGAGTGCATTATGTAGTAAGTGTGAAATTGCATGTAGAATGAAATAGAAATGAAATTATTCCAAAGATAATGAATCCCATCCAGAAGAAACCCAAAATTATTTATTCATGTCATAATAATATGAATACATATAATAATATCAGCATTTAAACACTATTATCACCATCAAATTAACTAAAATCAAAGGATATTACATTTCATATTGAATAGTGAGTGAATATTGAATATTGAATGACCAAATGAGCTTACACGATTGATGGAATGATGAATTGCTTAAATTAACGTATAAATGAGTAATTATCTACTATACGTTTGGAATGGAAGAATTACTAAGATTAATTAGACAAAGTATATATTATAATATTATCTGTGCTACATTCACTTAGCAAAAGATGAAAAATAAAATAATAATATATTAAATATTATATACTTATTACTTATATAATTCATAATAATGCAACATCATCGTTCTCTACATATCTGCATACTTCCCTCGGTTTGAAAATTCATTGACTATGAAAATGTTCACATCACTTGAAATTTGACATTTGACAAAAAACACACGAACTACGAACCAAAATAATTTTTGACTAAAAAAACTAACAAAAGATAAGTGTAGATTCCTTTACTTATAAACTGTCAGTGCTATTCTACATAATATATAATGAGAGATATTTATCTATGCTTCAGAGTAGGATGAATGTTATTTTCTCTTTCTGAGCAGACTTCCTTCCAAAGTTACTTCCATATTATATTTTGTTAAATAATAATATGGTCGTTTTTTATATTTAATATTAGGTTAGGTTGTGTATACGGTAATTATTCATTGTATGTAGGAGAGAATCATGTATGTGTTAGTTGTGGTGTTTTTGACTGGGATTTCGGTTTAGTCTTCATCGTCGGCTGAGCCTGGTGGGAAAACATTAACCAAGTAGCTCAGAGTGCACGAGCGGAAACGATTCTCTTTATTATTGAAGCAAAGAGTATCTGGAATATTCCAAAATGGAAAACAAGATTAGTTAGCAAGTATGAGATTTGGAATTTGTACTTGATATGATTGTGGAATTTATCCATGCATTTAATAATAATATAACATTGATTAAACTGAATTGCTTACATTTTCCTGCCTTTTCACAAACAATTGAGCTCGTCTGAAGGTTGAGAGACTCGAATTTCTGGTAAGGAACGATAGTTTCCTCCTTCTCGCCAATGTACACGGTGAACCCAATTTCACGATCGTCAGTTTGGAAACTCCAGCTACATAAAATATTTATAAATTAGCCAATTGTCTCAAAATATTGTAAAACTGATGAATTGCTAAGAAAAATGGAAAATAAAATGTCTCAATTAAATTGGTATAAAATTGTCTCAAAAATCCTGGAAAAATTCAACAGTTAAAACTCTTTTGTACCAGATTTGAGTTCCAGCTTGTTCAATGTTGTATTCCAACTTGTGTTTCTTTCCAGCAGCAACCTTAGTTTCAACCATATCAGTCTCATCCAAATCTTCTGGATTTCCACTGATATCTTCACCATCATCAGCGGGCTTCTCAGTATCCTTCACGCAAATAATGAATCATTAAATGATGAAATGAATTTTAATTTCAATGAGACGCAACCTGCATTTACTTATAATAAATCAATTTGAAAGTTAATGTTCTTACATCCCCAGTCTTCAAAGTGCCACCGTATTTGATTGGCAATTGGTCAGCATCAATGTGTTGCAGAAGGAATTTCTGGACTTTTGCATTGCATTTCGGGTAAATCTTGACATTCTTAATGGTGCTCTCCCTCACGAACGGTTTCACGATCTTGTAAGCAATTTTCGCAACCTTTGGGGCTGTTTGACACAAAAGTCAATTAATTTGGTTTTGCTTTTTATTTGTACAAATCAACACACCGATCCGTATCGCTAAAGTTTCTTAATATAGTATAAAGAAAATATGTTACCGTTTACGACAACCAGTTGCTTGAGAATTCCTGGATAGTACTCCTCAGCACGCTTAACACTTTCCAATCCAATCTCCAAAGCTAAATATTTAAAAAGAAAATAATGTAATCATATTTTTTATACCAGTCACTACATATTATTACAAAATGTTAACTCAAAAAGTCGAAACCCTACAGAGACTTGTTTAAGTGCATCCCATTAAGTTAGTTAATATGCATGCAGAAAGCTTTTGTGTCAATGAACTGACACCCTTGTAAATTCTAATACAGTTTAGTTGTTTGCAGAAAAGCTTTTAGTTTTGGTTGGGAAATGAAAAAAAGCCCCCGAACAAGTAATTGCTTTGACCTTCACGAAGTAGTGAATTTATAAGACAGGGTGACAGTCTGTGTCACTTAGAGATGTACACAGCTAAAATAATCATGTAAATAGGTATAAATAATAGAAAACTACATCCTCTCTCCAATACAGTACAGTAAGCAGAGTACAGACAGAGAAATGTATACATAATGCAACCACACCAAACAAGCCCTCTGGATTATGGATGCAATGCAATAGTAAGGTACGTCTAGATTCTAGATCCAAACTTGGTAAGTGTAGGTAATCTTACATAACAGTTGTACTGTACTTATGTAGCAATACCGACAAAAGTCTGCAAATCTGCAATGCATCTCCAACACAAAACAAAATTGCATTTGCACTTAATATTGTACGAAATAATTTCATTGTTAGTGTTATGGACTTTTCTTTTTATTTAGTACGTCTGCATTCTGTTTGTGAATAAATCTCGTTATAAGAGTATTGATTTTTTGCTTAGAATATAAAGTAGTCTCATCATTACAAGATTACCCAGACCAGTTAATTTCTACGGAAATATCGTCGCTCCAGCTCTTATATCAAAATCAGAAAGTAGATTTTAATAAAAATTCAGAGTCATCTAAGACACATTTATATAATTGAAAAATCGTCTAAATGTCATGTGGTATATAACAAATTTTGTCTTGACCCATTTTATATTTATTATGTAAAATAGTGACTCGTCTCATTTTGCATTTATGATTTTTTTTGTGTAAGCTAATGTAGACGTATAAGCGACGATATTGTACAACATTTACTATAAATACCCAAGGAAATTCTCACGATTTTCTTATATAAAGGATGGGTAGTGCTATAAGCATAGTTCTTATGCAGACGAAATTTTGTCTTAAAATCTAAGTGACTACAACACCACAACATAGCAGGTAATACATAGTAATGAGGTAGATACTACAGACTACAGATAATGTTGGTCAGACCATTAGGGTGATTACATTGCTTATTGCTTGCTTACAACTTGGCTAATAAGCACCCGTATATTTTTTCGTTGTAAACAAAAAAGGAAGGAAGAAGGGAAATATTGTGCATGGGATTTGTGTGTAAACGTGTTAAAGCTGCAGCATAACATAAAGAGAGGAGTTTACCTCCTGGAGAAGTGAGTTGCTTGAAAGTGAATTTTTTCGCATCAAGAATCGCCGTGACTTGCTGAACAGGCTTTTCTTTCGTAGACCTCTTTCTCATCTCGGCCATCATCTTCTCCCCATTGTAGTCGCTAAAAACGATCAAAGCCTCCTTCCCGTACTTGTCGATGATTTTCTTTGGATTGTGCCTCTGCACCTCGCTCACAACAACTGCAATGGAAATTGCAATGCAACAATTACACAATAATAATCATAAAACACAAATTATACGATGGAAAAGTTGTGAAAAACATTAAAGATACAATTTCTCTTTGTCCTGGCTCCTGGCATAACACGGCATGGCATTTATTTTATTCTACAGCGAGAACAAAGCTTAACCTTAATCGTCATTGTTGTACCAACTAACAAGTAAAGTAAGAAAACACCTACAATACATAGAGATACTATACCACTACGTATGTATGTAGCTTAATCATAATTAGGTAAACTGAAACGTGACGGCTTCTATTGCAAAAACACATGCAATGAATTCCTAAGAACATTTCAAGTGTACGAATGTAAGTCAATGGGGAATCAAATAATCCAACTCAAACTCTAACACAAGGCAAGACAACCTAAGGTTAAATTAAATAAGCCTTCCTTATAACTTATAACTTTAACTTACTTAAGTAACTAACATTACATTCCACTACATACACCCTATAATAACCAACTATACTCCTACATACTTATGTACCTTATAACTTATAATCTGCTGTACTATGTGAGTGTGAATAAGTTTTATGTAACGAAACGAAGTGATTCGCATCGCATGGAAAAATTCCATGAGAGTTTCTCTAATCCTTAGTTCTTTTCTATATTAAGTACAAGCTAAAGGTAAGTAGTAGGTAGTAGGTAGTACTAGCTAACTACTAAACTAAGTAAAAAGGAAACAGTAAGTAAATAAGCAAAATCTCCAAGGAATACTAAACTGTAGTACTTCTATGTATCTTACGTAGCTGGAACTAAAATAAGTTGAGAATTTTTAAGTTAATCTCAGTTCTAGCTAAAAGATAAGTATAGTTTCTATCAGAATTAGTGTGTAGCCTTTAAAACAAAACTTATTTTCTCCACTTCCTTTATAAAATGTATGAATTTCTGCTCGTAAATGGCCATTAAGTTCAAAGTCCACATGAAGGCATAATTTATAAAATTTTAGAACATTTATACAAATATTATATGTAACTAGTTCAGCTACGAGAGTTTTAAGGTATGCACAATATATTATTATGTATACCTTGTACTGTGCTACTGCTGTTTTCACTATTATGTCAGTCAGTCGGTATGTCAGTAGACAAAGCACATAATATACATAATCTCAAATCAAGCCATGTAGAATGAGTAACTGCGTCATCACACATCACCTTACACAATTAGCAAATAAATTCGCACATATTTATGTATTTCTATTTTTCATTGCCAATGCAGTGTATTATTTCGCAAACATGAAATTAAATCTTGTGTACAACTTCTCATTGTAATAACAAATTATTCTGCCTACTTACTAGTATATTTTTTATTCCCTAATGTTATTCTTTTCGCAGTAAATATTATAATATTTATTGTTAACCATAGAATTCAGAGTAATATAGTCAGTAACCTGTATTGTGTAGAAAGAAACTAAGCTAAAGTCAAAGGTACTTAGTAAATGTAGACAAAAACAATAAATCTCATTCAGATGGAAAATACATTTAGCAGAGCAGACCACAAGAAAATAGTAAAAATCCTAATCGCAATTTACGGTACTGCTGGTCATGTCTATATGCATGTACTCTAGTTAGAGTTTTGGCTTTAGATTTCTTATACAGGTGTGTTATTACATACGTAACACAGGGGAAGACAAGCCATTATCATTAGCATTAGTGTTTATGTAGCTGCCATATATTTTACTACGTACGTACATATACATATGAATAGAATAGACAGATTACATGGAAGTTTAGGTTGAAAAGTATAAGATAACTTCGCAGTAACATCACTGCTTGATTAATTTCTTTGAAAAATGAGTCTGAATAGCTGTCAAATTATTTTCCTATGTTCTGTTTGCTTTATTTGCTTATCTAGGCTACTCTATCTCAGCTATCGTGTTCTAATCTACAATCTACAATATTGAAGTCCTTAATTATTATCTGTGCCAATTTTTATATCTTTCTCATACATACATATAATATGAGTAAGAATATCCAATGCAGTTCAGTTCAGTTCACTTCACCTGGCAATGTTTTTCTTTTGATCTACATAGTATGTATTTAAACCACACCAGGCCATATACCTACTAACTACTCGTACCTTCATCCCTCAGGTCTATTGACGCAATTATACAAACTACAAACGTTAATTATAAGTCAAACAGATGCACACTGAGCAAAACTGTTATTATTTATCTATTTATGCCAATGGAAGGACTTTCCCTAGAAAATCCTAATGTATGCAATAAACTCCTGGAAATTAATCAAGATTTATCTATTTTTGCTTTTGCTTTACCTGGGCAGTTGTCCTTATCCACGCCGACAATGTCATAGGGGAACAATTTCACCAGCTCCGGGTCGGGTTTGTACGCATCCGTCAAAAGAGTATCGATCTTATTGTCCTGACGCCATTTGTAAGCCTATAATTCATTTTTTACCAAAAAGTTCAGCACTTTTACAGACATTGTTACGTATATTTCCTTTAATAGAATGATTTATGCCCTTTTTAGCACATAATTAACCATAAATTATAAAATTATAAAGTACGAGTATCAAGCACCTCGTATTTGAGACAAATAAAACTTTCTAACAATTAATATGTACCTAAATAGATACATTCATACATTCAAACTTCAAACCTCATTCATAATGTAACACAGATAGATTTGAATTCAAGAATGAAATTATAATCTTTAGATCACTTACAGCTAGTAAGCCAGCCTTGGTTTTCTCGATATCCATGTCTTTAAAAGCTGCAAGATAAAATAATTCACCATTAGGAAAACTTTCATTGGCTCCTGGCATTATTGCTCTGTTAGTGTTAAGTTACTTAAAGTTAAGTTAGGCTACACTGATACAGATATAGAACATCTATACTATTTATCTTAATTTGCACAGTATACTGCACATATACATACATACATACATAAATAAGTAACTAAAATATTGTAGCCCATATACTAAATACATACATAAATACATACATCGTGCACTTAAAACTAGATTATAGAAAATGATAACTAATTATAAAGAATTTCATGCTCGGCTGAAATAATCGCTTCGATCGTAACTTAGCTTTTTAACCAGCAGCAATTCTATGTACAAAGACTAAGGCTAAGAAAAGTGTTCACTATATTACTAGTATATCTGTATGTACATCCTTATATCTTAATGCCTTTGTAGAACATTACTAACGTTAACATTAAGTATCTAAATGTTCAAGTTCTTGTCATGCTACATATACATCTCACTCCCCATCAATTTCCAATAGAAATATTAAACTACAGAAGAATACACTTAAGAACTTTAGACTTAACTAGAAATATCTTGGCTACATAAAGCCAAGGAACAATATTTAGCTCATGTGTATATATGTATATATTTGTACTACTAGCAACTAATATAACCTAATTGGCAAACAGTACGCATCATACTTAGTTAAGATTACAAGCATTTAGTGAAATAAATAGTTTAGTTTTAGTTTAGATTGCAATAAGTGAGTTAGGATACTGAAAATTCGATTTACATCTTAGCCATCGGAGCAAGAATCCATCATCGGCCACATCCTGCCAAGCGCTGATGTCAACGAGTTGCTCACGGAGCTGTAAATTAAATCAAAGTAAATCCCATTAGTAAAAAGCAAAGAACACACCTCCCCACACAAATACAAATACAAATAAAAATAATGACTATCCAAAAGCTTTCAACAAAATATTTGGTATTAAGGTAGAAGAACGATTGCAATCACATCGCAGACTAACCGGCTTTTCAACAAACAAACAATCTACATCTCAGATGAGACAGTTGAATAAAAAGCAACTTTTAATGCAAATGCAAAGGCAAAGCCTAAGCATGTCCATAAAAATTAGCATTGCAAAGAACAATACACAAAGGTACCTATTTAGAGTAGTGTATACAGTATGCATAATACACGTATAATGTTCCAAAAACAAAGTTCATGCTAAAATTTCCATAATAATTAGTCCATACAGTTGTACAGTACAAGTTGTACAGTACAGGCATTGTAGGAGGTATTGCAATCTTAAGTACAGTACAATACTTCGCAACAAGCTTTCCATTTACTTTGTACTTTGTAGCTAATTTTGCTGCGCGGAGCGACTTGTCAAATCGAATTAACTCTAAGCTACTACAAGTAAGTAGTAAGCCAAGTAAGCCAATAAAATATCATTAGGATTGAATTTGATGAGAGAAAGATGAAATTCTAATTATTTTCCCAATATTAAGAGAGATATTTATGTTTATTAAGTGTACCTTGTTGATTTTCTCTAGTTCTGCAGCGTTAGGAGCTTGGAGAGCCATTTCTATAGAAGGAAATGTATTTGGCGAGTTTTGAGTTTGTGAGATGAAGATCAGAACAGGTGTGGAATGCTGTTTGCAAAGCTAGGAATCCTTTGGCTTGGGTTTAAGTAGTAGCACTGAAATAGCACACACGTCCTCCGGTTGCGGTGTCTAGTCACAGACTGAGTTTCTGCACGGAGTCTGATCCCACCTAAGAAATCATATATATCTCTAGGAAAGAAGAGTTGAGTTGAACAGAACACCTAGCCAAATGCTTACTACAGATACTATACTATTTGTACATACTACATACAATACAATGTGAACTAACAGAGTTCATATAGTACAAACTGTACAGGATACACGTATTACATTGACTCACACTATAAGATACAGGTATGTAAGATGACCAAAACCATAGCATAGAATACCAAAGCAAACCATGCGAAAGCAAAGAATATAAAACCATACATACTTATCCACATTAGAGAATTACCTTGCTGACTAACTAACTAACTTACTTAGTTAACTAGGTTTACAATTTTACAATCCAAAATACCTAGTATAACTAAACTGCATGCCATAATAAGTAAAGTACAATATACTGTACTCTAGTAAAGTGATTCCATATACAAGTTTGCAAGTATATGTAACGTGGCTATAAGAATGTTCTGTTTTGTTCTGTGCATGCAATTTTTCTGCATCTCGTACCAGTTTCCTTTATTGCATTAGTATATGTATCTTGTTATACCTGTGAGAGTATTCTAAATTGTAATTTCATGTATATTAAAGGTACTCCTACATAGTATAAGTAGATATTACATATAATATCGTGCTCTATTGTATTTAGTTTGTCTGTTCTGCTGTATTCTGTTAACCTAAACCTAAACCCATTACAGATAGTTAGTCTCAGCGGTTTAAACTTGCTAGCATTGCATTTGGTTTGGAAGTAGAATGAGAATGAAGCTTTCTGTCTGTTTAATACTTAATACTTACAACTTACGTTAGCTAGTCTTACATAGTTATATTTTATATTGCTAATGCTATTTCCTAGTACATCGTACCACAGCAGAGTGGAATATATTTTTATAACAGGCACAGACGGACACACAGTTATAGTATACAGTATACTATAAAGATTCATTCATTATTTTATATATTAAGTACTATGTATTATTTGCTAGAGCTAAAGGTAAAGCTTCTTATGTACTTATGTATTGTACAGATATAGTACATAGGTAGATAGAACATTCAATTACTTTACTTTTAAACCTTCGTATTAAATTTTATATTCCCATTCCTTCGACTAAAACCTTTATTATTACTGTTCATTACAATTTAGCAACATAAAAGGAGATCTTCGTGGATACTAATGGGGATGTCGAATCCAATTCACATCAGACCAGGACCAGACCAGACCAGCAGACATGATACGATTATGTGCTATAAAGCGTGCACAGCTACAGCAGTCGAGTCTCTATCTATTTTCTCTAAGTAAATATACTACTTAGTTTGTTTGCTTTAATAAATAAATATTTAACTTGCTTCTCTCTATATACAAATAGGTATTTTAATAATGGAATCCTACGGATACTTATAATTCTACATAAACATTATGTATTTACAACAGTGTAACATAACTTCAAACGATTTTTTCTTTTCATTTTGATAGAGATAGCAGTTTTAACTAGTTAAAACGACCTAGAGTACACCTGGGGGGATAATTTTAGATCGCAACCTAAGATTACTATTCTTACTCATAAGGGATTATGGATTTTATTATTGGCATACATATTTAAGTATACATTGCACATAGGCAATACATTTAAACTTATGCATAAGACAAGTGTAGTACATTACTGTACATATAATCTAAGCATATAGAAATTTAACACTAATTATACACTATATTACAGTAAGATTGACCAGACCACATAATTAAAATTAGCATTAAGTAGATTAACACATGCAATGTACCTTAGCTTTTATTACATTATACCAAAATACAAACAGCCATTAAGGATAATAAACGTTATGCTGAAAACAGTGAAAAAAAAGAAAGGGTTAATCATTCTTAAGCAGATTACTCATGAAAATAATAATAAATGTAATGAAATCTTATATATATAGATCTTGTATAGTAAATGGATGACCTATAATGTATAAATATCTATTATATCTTCCGAGTATGAATTTTTAATAACGAGAGTTCACTTTGCTTGTATTATATTGCATTGCATCTGTGTAAAATATTATGTATCTTTAGTGTATATGAATACTTCCCAGCAAAAAGGGTGAAACAGCCATCCATAGATTTAAAAATTTGAAATATCATCATATCTATAG
>JAQFYC010003624.1:0-20061 GCA_034694165.1 Tomocerus mixtus
AGTAAAATTGTAGGTTAAGTAAGTACTTTTATAGGCGACTCAGATCTTATAGGTAGTTTAGTTTATTCATAGGTATAAAGTACATTCGAGGCAAAGGAAGTATAAAATTATAGGTAAAATTAGTTTATTTGTAGGTGCCATTAAATAGGAGCCATTAATTATTATTACTTAAATATATTACTTTAAGCTAGTTTGTTTTAGGATATATTTTTACCATTACATTCGGTAAAATAAGTAAGGAAAAAGAGGAAATGGTTGTTTATGTTATTAAAATTATTATTAATTGTCGTACATGTGACAGCAACAAGAGCAATATTATATCTTTAGTTTATGATATGCAATTTATTGGTACACTAGATATGCGAGTGGTGAAAACTGTGGAATGTCTTCTAGTCGGTTCATGCTCTTTATACTTCGAAAGCTTGCAGAACATATTTTGCATGAGAAGAGTGGTTCGGGGTCAATTAAGCCCCGATTATGATCTTCTTCTTGGTTTCACATTTCAATGACTCATACGCAATAGTAGGTAGTTATAGATTATTGGTAACAATTAAAATTACACAATAGTATATTAAATTTTTTAATTGACTTCTCGTGCACTAGGTGCACTATTTACTAATTCACAATGGCATTATGCATTATTTAAAGATAATGGAAGAAATTTTAATTTCTTAGTATATTAAGACGCATTAATATTTACTATCTATACGATACTAATTAATATCTTTAGTTTATGCTATGCAATTTATTGGTACACTCGGTATGCGAGTGGTGACGTTAAGTGCTTGGTTTCACATTACAATGACTCATACGCAATAGTAGGTGAAAATTAGTATATTAAAATTTTTAATTGACTTCTGTGGTGCACTAGGCATGCGGGTAGTGACTAGTGACGTAAGTGCGTGGTTTCAGATTTCAATGATTCATTGCTTTTCATGGAGTATGCAGTGCATGCATACTCCATGAATACTATGCACTGCACTGCAGGGTACATGAGTGCATTTACCCTTCCAAATCATTTTATGTACATTCTGCTTGCAATATATGCAATAGTAATAGAAGGTTATAGATTATAATAAAACAATAGTGTCTCAAAATTCTAATTTCATTCTGCTGTACTGTGCCATCCAGGTTGTGCATTGCATTGCAATTTGCAATACATTAGTAGTAAGAACAATTAAGTACAAAATTAAGGCGAATATTTATATTGTACACTACGCTTCCATTGCTGGAATGCCATTTCTTGACAATTTTAAGATCTACTGAGATATTAAAAAAGACCAAAATGTTTTCAATCAATTTCGTATCAAAAAGTACAGATCACATTCCAACAAGTTAGATTTTCCTAGTACACTATTTTGATTCAATTACAAACTGCTTAATTACAACGTGTCTTAAATGAAAGTTGAAAGTCTAAATCTAGTATAAACCAGTCCATTAGTTTTCGAGAAATAGTCAAAATACGAAAAAATACTTGTCCATAATAATCCCCTGTGCACAGTCCCACTTATCTTAAAGGTTCCACAATTGTCCGTACTACGTAGTCATTTTCTAATTTCAACTAATTAGTTATTTATTAGTATTTGATATGACGTTCCTAATCGTCATGCTCCTTATTGGAATCCTTGTTCCTCAAAATTCTGCGGGTGAGAGAAATACATATTATTATTAATAGCATTATAAGCATTTGTTGGTCATTAATATTATCATCTTACGCAATTCTTAAATTTAATGTTCAAAATATTTATGTATATAATTCTTTTATGCTAGAAATAAACTGTTGGCGTTGCAGCTATGCTCTTGGGGAGGAGTGCAACAAGAATTCGATTCCAGAAAAGTATAATTGCAGTAATGAGACAGACGGTACTATTGGAAATTCGAGTTTTGGATGTTACAAGAGTTGGGGGACAATTGACGGAACCGCCAATGCTACATCAAAAGGGTGTGCTGATATGAAGTAGTTACCACAAAAATTCTTTCAATCATCTAATCATGGGTGGTATCAATCTTAAAATATGGGTTTGCCATTCCGACTATTGTAATACTGCCATAAGAAGCTTTAATTCTGAATTGTATGCTATAATTGTAGGTCTTATAATGGCACACTTATAAAGCGTGATAATTTTAGTGCTTATAATGACATACAGTAATTTAGAAAAAAATGCTACATTTAATTAATCATATTATAGGCATATTTGTGTTGGAGATAATAAATATGATGTTATAGTTGGTTTATCATTAAATAAAAGTTCAAAAACATTATGTGCTGCGGATTTACAGTAATTTTATTTAATAAATACCTACAGCATTTAAAGCTTTTTAACATTTACATTAACAGTAATTAGAACAGTGTACAGTAAGAAATTGCACATTCATAATGTATGATAAAATAATAAGCAATTATAGGGAATATACAACTAAGTGACTAAATTTATTTACTAATGATACAACCCAGAACACTAGCCCAACCAAAAATGTTGTGTATGCAAAGTATATGTATCGGGAATTAAGGTAAACTACTACAATTGTGATTCACTGAACTTGAACTGAATGGATATTAGTAGGTGTTTAGGCATATATTATTAAATAGTAGGAATGCTTCGAACACAAATAATATTGACTATTCTTGTTTTTTCCTTTTAATCGCATACCCGTCTCACTCGTTTTTTACGGTTTTTAACCGTAAAAAAGGTTTTAGGATATCTTTTTACCATTTTAAGTAAGGAAAAAGGGGGAAATGGTTGTTTATGTTATTAAAATTATTATTAATTGGCGTACATTATATCAAATGACAACAAATAATTCAGTTTTAAGAATTTTGATATGCGCTTGTTTCTTGCTCGAGAACAGTGTACGTAACTTCATCAAAGTTTAAGTTTAAATAGTTGACCTATAAAAATTAATCGTTATTAGTCAAAATCAATTAATATGTAATTTCAGTGTATACGTTTTTTTAAAACCTTTTCTCGATATTGTTTTTCTCCATTCTCCAAATATTGACAAACGTTTACAGACTCATCAGATTTCAGCACAGCTTGGAAAAAGTCGGTAACTTCTTTGAACGATGGTCGATTGTCCGGCTCTAGCTCCCAGCACCTTTCCATTTGTGAAAATCTTAAAACCATGTAACAACAACTTGTCAATTTCAACTTTTTCATTTTTAAGTAATTAAAAAATGGAGAATTTGATTTCGTACACCATCGTAGGGGCATGCTTAGGACTATGGAGTCGAAGTCCTTCCTCCAAAGTGTCTGCGAAATTGGCACTCCAAGAAAGGCCCGAATATGGGACGCTACCCAGTGAAAAAATTTCCCAAAGTGTTATCCCATAAGACCAGACGTCCGACTTTGAAGAAAATGTCATCGACTGTAGAGTTTCAATTGCCATCCAACGCCAAGGTAAAGGCTCTTGGTTGGACTTCACGTATTCCGTATATTCATACATCCTCCGACTAAGTCCGAAATCAGTGACCTTTGCATTTCTGTTTGCTGTCAGAAGGATATTTCTAGCGGCTAGGTCGGCATGAACCACTTTTTTGTTTTCCAAATAACTCATTGCGTTAGCTATTTCAAAACTCCATTTTAATAAGTCCATCATTTCAAATGCATTAGAGCTAGGCACTTCTTCTTCATTTGTGGAATTTTTGAAATGGGCTTTATTTTTTCTCAAAAATTCTTCCAAACTTCCCAATTCACAGAATTCAGTTGCAACCAAAAGTGTACCTTGAGAGAAAAGCAAAATTAACGAATGAAACGGAAACGACAAAAATAAGAATAACTATAAATAATAACTAAATACAGTCACGCATTACCAGATTTAACTTCAGAAGTGTAAGCCCCGAGAAGGCAAACAATATTTTCATGCTTCCCAATATATATCATAATTTTTATTTCAGACAGGAGATTTTTTAAATGGAACCCAGAATTGGATTCTTTGGCTTTTATCGTTTTAAAAGCAACTTGGTCAGAAACATTGTGGATTTTTCCTTTGTAAACAATACCAAACGCTCCACGTCCAAGATATTCATTTTTATCTAGGTTTCACGTAAAAAAGAATTTTTTCCAAGCCAATTAGACTTCATTTAGAATTATTTAAAGTGTCTTATCTGAAATCTATTATACCAATTTGGAAATTGTTCTTCTCTAACTCATAGGTTTTGTCATAAGGAAATGATAATGGCAATTGGTAATCGCTCTCTTTATCGTGTTCGGTAAATTGAAATCCATTTTTGAAAAGCTCTATCTCAGCATCAGTAATCATCTCGATCACTTTCTATAAAGATTTTCCATTAAATTACTATAAATTAAATTATCTGTGCTTTATGAAATATAAGTTTGAATTTACTTCAGCGTGGTGCAGACGTCGTTTGAAATAGAGGAACATGATACAAAAGCCAATCATCATTAAAATTAGGAAAACGAAAATTGCCATTATCTGCAAAGAACTTTCCGCCGGTCGATCCTCATTTTCTTGAGAATCGTAAATTTTTTCGACATACGTTTCTGGATCGTCGTTACTTTTGCGTCTCCACCATCCATAATGTCTTTCTGCTCCATAAAAGCCGCCAGGATTATTTGTATCCTGAATTTTGACATCGCTTTTCCACGGTTCATCAAAAGCTTCAAACATTTGCACCTTCACTTTGTTGGTTTTTGCCCATTCGGCCATATGGATCCAGTAGCTTTTTAAATTAGCTATATTGTTTGGGGAATCATTATAACTTTTTCCCTTCGACGGCCACCCCGTTTCCCCTATTATTATTTCAATATTCGACTTGACCTTTTTAATGGCACTCTCTATCGTGAAATATATTTTTGCAACCTCCATGACCGCATTCTTTGCTCCGTTTTGCACAAGTGCATTTTTAGGATGAAGAATGCACATTACGTAATCCAACTGCAAAATTATTTTAACCAGGATCTTTTTGTTCGCACCATTATTTGCCAATTCCTGGCAGTTATTTATTCTAATGCCAATTTTTAAATTGTGAGCTTTGACTTCAGTTTTATATTGCGAGATCAAATCAAAAAGTCTATTCCCTCGAGTTACATCGGTAACATAGTTGTTGGTAAAAGTCAATCCCCAAACGGTCCCAGCGTGTATTTTATTTGCCTCGACGGAAGCCAGAATGGCCAAATCAATTTCTTGCCTTTGCAAATGATAAAGATTGTCAACGTCTATTTGCTGTATCCCTTGCGACATTATAATACAAAGCTCCCCTTTTTCACTGTTCAGCAACGCTGCAGCTTTTGAGATTTTTCCATTTGAATCAACTTCATCTAACGTTTTGTTATAAATACCTTGTGCACTTTCATAGTCCAAAAACCCTGTAAACATAAAATAAGTTAAAAATTATTTTACAATCAAATCGTATGAATACAAATTAATACGAAAACGCTGTGACTCAAGGAAGTACGACAAATTACATGCAACGCCCATTCCGTAAGTGGAAATGCTCCGAAATTTTGTAGACACTATATTCAGCATAATTTTTAGTTCTTCCACGCCGTAAGAATTCCATTTTGGTGTTTGGTCGCCAACCCAATCTTTTACGTACGGAGAAAAAGCCACGCCCACAAATTCTTTATCAAAAGTAATGTTTTCATTTTCGTTCTGGGCAAAAACTTCCTAAAAATAATAAAAACACTGCAGGATGTCCTTGTCTATGCCATTAAAAATATTTCGGGCGAAAAATAAGAAAAGCATACGGATTGATACCAAACGTAAAATATGCCTTACCATTGTGATAAAACATAGTAGAAAACAATTGAGGACCAAATTGTCTGTAGGCTTCATCACTGATAATAACTTCCTTTAATTTGTGATTAAATTGCAGTCAAATACTTATACTAATTAAATTACACAGTGTTGGAAATTATTATTCTACCGTCTACGAATTCTGTATTACATTTTAATTCAAATTAGCAATTTTTTTTAGTTTTTTTAGTTTTTCTCTCTTGTTTTTTTTGAGACGCAAATAGTCCCTTTGAGTATAGTTTTATTGATATTATATTATTTATAATTTCTAATTACTTAGTAGAAATTCAATATACTTAAAGTGTATTATAAGATATCTTTCCTGTTGAAAGTACGTGACGAAATGTAAAAAGTTCTTTATATAATATAGCTACTGGAACTCTGTATTTTGCTACGCAAATAAAATAAAATTAAATGGTACTTAGTTTAGCTTCCTGTACATGTGTACTTAATATGTATAATCAATAATTGTCACGTTATATATTATGATCATGACCGTCGAAAAATTCCAGAGAAAAAACCAATTTTTCCTTATTAAAAGGTTGAAACAGAAACAGGCTGAATACAAATACTGATATATAAGTGTTTAGTTTCCTGTATCCACAAAACCAAAATATATTTTGTATTTCCTTAAATAGATCCCTGACTTTAATTAAATAACGTGGTCTAAAAGCAGTTTTGTTCGCTAACAACTCTGGATTCTTTGACAAACTGATTGAATTAGCCTAAAAGAAAGATGAATGTATTCAAGATAACAATGATAAATGTTTTAGCCTAAAGTTGGGATCTTGGCAGTAGTCGAAACATTTAACACTACATAATTGTTTTTCTTTTGAATATATTATATCAGTATATCTATATCAATTAGGCCCCTATAGACAAGGACAAGTTAAGGAAATACGTTTGTGGTTACTATTACTTTTTGATCATAGAGAAATTAAAAAATAATGTGCTATTAATATTTTGTATTCAGTAATATTATATTGAAACACATTTTGGAGAAATTGTTGTTATTTATAAGGAAACAGCTCATAATATAGTATAACCCTGTGCCTAATTTGCATGTTTACATCACATTTTGTTTTTAATTAATTGAGACTAGACCTAGATAGTCACGCAAAATGTATTTGACTCAAGCACAAAGTAAATTACAAATAATAGACGAAGTTTTTCCCATTTCTTACATTTCTAGTAATGGAACCACATCTACTATTTATAAGGATCGTGTAATATTGCTTATTAATCTGCTACTTCATAGTTTTGTTGTGTTGTGTCTGTCTGCCTGGCGGTGTAACTCATAAACGGTTTGAGATATCGACTTTAATCGGTCAGTGAGTCACTGAGTTAAAGGTCAATTTGAAATATTACATGGATGATATGGAAAGTATTTATTTTAAGTTTTTGAGGTAACCAGGATTTACACCGATCTCGACATTCTGAACATTTTTTGTCTATAATTTTTTTTCCAAATTCAAAATATTTTCAGTCGTCAGAGTTGTGTGGGCATGCGCATTATAGTAGAGAGTTGCCTACGCATACGAAATATGAGTTTACATTTAATGTGTATACAACAATGGCCTACCATGGACCACATCTATTACATTTTTACATATTTTGTAATTTTTAAACGGTTCAACCTTTTCGAATTTTGTTAACAAATTTCAATGCAAGGATAAATATTTTTTGCACTTTTCATTGACATTTAAGTTGTCCCATATACTAAATATACTGTCTTCACGTAACTAACTGTACGCTTGTTCAAATACTTAATTATCCTCAATTTCTGCCAAATAATTGTTAAAGATCCAATATTTACTGAAAATTACGAAATATAACTTGAGTACTAGCAGTGCATATACACTTATTGTTAGTGTACTTAATAAATGTATTAAGTAAACTAAAATTAATAACATGTGCAGTATGTGTATTAATTAGTAGCTTTAAAGAATATTGATTAAACGCGGAGCTAAAAACGTATATCCAGATCCAGAGCACAACAACTCTGTAATCATTCATTTTCAAAGTTCGACTACATTTTATGCTTTATTCAGCTTTACATGATTTTTTCCTTGTAAAGCACAGCAGAGAGGGTTTCAAAATAATTTGTATTTATTGACTGTTAATTAATAATTAGGAGGACAGAGGTATTGCATATGCATATAGAATGCATATGCCATACCATTTATATTGAAACTATGGTATGGCATACAATATGCTTTTCTTACGACAAATTTTAACAGTGGAAAATGAAATAAATATATCGTTTATTAGCAATTGGGAAACTGATAAGAAAAATTCCCTTTCTTCATTGACATAGCACAAAGTCCCAATTAACATGAAAACGACAATTGACATTGAATCACTGAAGTATTTAGCTAACCATAAACTGTGCAATATTGAAACTATGTACGCACTTATGTAAACAATCAACAATTGAAAAACATTTAAGGTATCTTATAATATGTATAAGTTATTATAAATAGTGGAATGTGGATGTACATTTTATGCAAAACCGCTGCTGACCTATCGGTACTACGAATTATATCATTATTTTCCATTTTCATGTAAAAGTTGAGTTACATGATACAACTCATACGCCTTCACTTGAGATTGAGATTAAACGAAATACCTTTATTCTGCCGAATTGCTTTCTCAAGTGCTTATAATAATTAATTGGCAATACAATTTGCGTTCTGACTGATTTGAAGTGTTAATGTGATTGACAATTGACAGGAAAATATCAGCGAAAAGAGAGTTTAATTTGCCGATTCATTATAATGGCTTCTGTTTCTGAATAAACTGGGAAGATAATTGTGCCTTGATAAATGAAATGGTATAAAAGTCATGAACCACTCTGAATATTCACTCATTCAACTAGTAAGCTTTTCTAAAAGAACGCAAAACAAATTTCAAAATTTCAAAATGACAAACATTCTCATTTTGTTAGTTACCATTGGGTTGGCAGCAAATGCTTTTGCTGTGCGACAGGAATCGTGTCTCTTGGGCCCCGAAGAAAACTGTCGTTACGTGATGGGATTCGACCCAGATCTTGAAAAGAAGGTGATCGTTTTTGACGTTAAAGTTGCGACACTTGGATATGTTGGGTTTGGATTGGCACCAAAAGCGGGCATGAACAACGCTGATATTGTCATCGGTGGTGTTAAAGATGGTGGTGAACAATATTTCGATGTAAGATTTATCAATTTTGATTTTTTTAAATTGCAAAAACACAACGATATTTAAATTGCAGGCGATTTACTGATTTTTAATTTATTTTATAGGATTACCACGGAACAGGGACAACGATGCCTACACGCGATGCTTTACAAGATTGGAATCTTATGGAAGCTAATCAGACTGCAACACACACCTACTTGAAATTCAATAGATCGCTTGAAACGTGCGACACTAAGGACGATAATGTTATTTCCGTAAGTTAACTAAATTATCTTTTCTTTCTCATCAGCGAGATAACATTTTTAGCATTCGAAACATTTTTTAATTGTATTTCTTCAATAATATACAGAGTGACACCATTAATATTATTTGGAGTTTTGGGGAAACGGACGATATACAGTACCACGGTGAGAGTACGAGAGGTGGTCGCCAGTTTATGCTTTTGGACCCTCCACCAGCGTTCAGCGATGTTTCACAGTAAGTTAGAATAAAATTTTCTTTAATTTGAGAATTTAGAGTTGTAACTGGGATTTATTTTATTTATTTGATTTATTTACTCTAGATTTGACATCCATGAAATTCGAGTCAACAATTCCGTCCCTAACGTTAAAACATCCTATCTTTGTTCTTTCCACAAGTTTCCTCAGTTCGAAAATCAGAAATACCTCGTTGGGGTGAGTTGTTTAGAAAATTATATTTTAATCAGATTAATGAAAATGAGATTTCTGTAGAGATAATGTTATAACCGATAATTGTAGGTTGAAGCTTTCCTTGAAAATGACGATGCCGTTCGCCACACTCACCATTTCTCCGTCACAACGTGCAGAATGGACGATGTTTCCAAACTCGAACAATTAGTGGCAGATACAAAAGACCAAGGCAAAGATTGTTTTGAAGAACTTTTATATATGAGACCATACTGTAATGAAGTTCTTTTCGGGTGGGCCGTTGGAGGAAAGGTAAAGTATCTCTAAAATTAAAAAATTATTTTATTGTAAAAAATGTAATATCCATATTTTTAATGATTTAATATTCTCATTTAATTACAGAGAGTTATGTTGCCTGATCATGTTGGTATCCCATTTGGTGAAGCATCCTCCGAAGGGGACAGTGAAGGTAGTTTGTACATTATGCTTGAAGTACATTACGAAAATCCCACAGAAAGAGAAGATGTTGTTTACCAAACTGGATTTGATACTTATTACACCGATGTTAAAAGGTATTTGGTCCGGAATTGTTGAAAAATATAAATTGCGCTTATTTTAACACTTAATTTAATTCACTACATTATTTTAAATATAATATTTCTGAATTTCTATAGACAATACGAAGGATCTATCATTATGATTGGTCATGAAGTTAATCCGGCACTGCTGATTCCTCCACAATCTGAAAACTATGTTGTGACCGGTCACTGCAGTTCAGCAATTACTCAAGCTACCTTACCAAAAGAAGGAGTTAAGGTCATCGCAGTCAATATGCACTCTCATATTGCCGGTAATTTAATTTATTTAAAGCAGATGGTCTTATTTTATAAATATTATTGACATTTTACTAAAGTTGATATGCTTTTCAACAGGAAGAGAAATCAGAGTACGTCATTACAGAAACGGACAAGAACTACCTTGGCTGCTTAATGATAGAAACTACGATTTCGATTACCAACAAACTAGAGAACTCAGGAAGGAAATTACACTTCTTCCAGGAGATCATTTAGTCAATGGTAAAAATACTTATAAAGTAAAAACGAACATTATTGGACATCATTTTAAAATATTAAATTACTATTTAAATTCTCTGCAGAATGTGTTTTCAATACAATGGACCGCTATTTCGTCACAATGGGAGGAGAAAGTACGTTCGAGGAAATGTGTCACACGTATTTGGTCTACTATCCCAGAAGTCCATTGAGAGGTTGCAAAAGCCATTACCCTCTGGACAGACTTTTCCGAAAGTTTGGAATTGAGAAAATCCAATTGTAAGTCTTTTACTATTTATAAATAATATTAATTTAATATTTATACACGGCAAGAAGATTTTACAAATATTATTACTTTTCTTTCAGAACGGACGGAAACCTGTTTAACCCTACAATCCTTGCACCGGAAAGAATGAAAAATCAACTTTTCTCCGAAGTTTTGAATGCACTTCACTGGACCCAGGAATTAAGAGACGAAGTACAACACGATCTTCGTTATGGATTACATAAAGCATTTATGGCTGCTGGAGATTTTACAGGACAAAATGACACTGCTCTATTACATAACTTTGGAAATCCCGAAAGTTACGGAGCTGGAGATGAGACACTACCAGTATACACCAAATACCCGGTAGCAGCAAATTATGTAGAGCCTGAAGGAAATTGCAAGACTAATAATGGTGCTTCGCTTCTTAGTAGTTTTAAAATTATTCTGGCAACTCTGCTTTTGATTGCCTTTAATATTCGTCATTAGTTTCATCAGTAGGACTTGACTATAATTTTTGTTCTTTACCTGTAACAAAATGTCGCTGTAATAAAATAGATTAACGCAATAGATATAAAGCATAATTTTTTATACTTGCGAGATTTTTCTATTGTAATGTGTACTTACAAAATAACACTTAAATAAAATGTTTTACTTTTACAAATATTTTAATACAGTTGACCAAAACTTTTTTTGATCATTTACCTAATATAAGTTTGACAGGCTGATATATGAAAGAAAAGGGCAAAAACTGATTGTCTGAAATAATATACTTCATATCGAAAATTCCTCTGAGCAATTTCTAGACTATCAATATTAATTATTAATCCGTTGAGCCCAACCACTTCAAAACCGAACCGGCTCAGTCTGATGTTCAATATTCTAAACTGTCTTGTACATGGGATTTCTGTCACCCTTAATAAAACAGTTTAAATGCTTAAAAGTTCCCATAACTTGTTTCCCATAACATAAAAGTGTACAGAGATTTAAAAAGAGTGTTGTGTATGCATCTTATATGCATACATATAAAATATGTCAGATATGCCACAATGAAGTAAACATTATTAATTATTTTTTAGCGTAGGAAATTTTATTTTATTTTAATTTAAAATTCATTGTTTTCACACAAAAACTACTATTACCAGAATTTTGTTGAAAATTTTTGCATAATGAAAAAAAATCCTCAAAGATTTTAAGCAGTTTAGCGTATGCCCTGAATTGGCAAATGAAAAAAATGGACTTCTGTGGTTTTTCTCCGAAGTATTAATATATTTTCAATTTCGTGGAAATCTTTGTTCCCAGTAGTGCACGAGAATGTGCATGAGTAAATCCAATGCCCAACAATTCTTGGATGCAAAATATACATTGTCATTAGTCATTAATTATGATGAATTGCGAACATCAATCATTTGTTGTTCATTTACATTTCCTATATAAAAAGAATCTCGCTTATTCTAAATTGACACTTCAGTTTTGTTAGCAAAAGCACGCATATTAAGATATATTAAGTTAAAAATACACAAATATTTTAATACTTTTTTTTTAAAATAATTCGGCAAGTATGAATTGCTTTTTGAGGGATAAAATATTTGCATATAATTGCGTTGTAGTAATAATAATTGTAGTAATTTCAGGTAACATAAAAAAATATAAAATTCGAGTGTACTGTCTACTTTAACACCAAAATAAATTATTGATAATAAAACTTTATGCTAGATACGATTTTTGGAACGGCCTTACCAAACGATATCAATTTTGCACTGCACCTTGAAAGGGAGAATGATATTTATAATAAAATTGGGATAAGAGCTGCCGAATCCACGAAAGGCAAGTTTTTGCAATTAATTTAATTCTAACCTTTTAGCCCGACCTGAGGGGTTCATTTGTATTGTATAAGGATAAAGTTAGATTTTTGAATTTTAGAAGGGTCCATTCTACACGAAAACATTTATGTTACGATTGTGGATGCTGATGAAGATGGGAAACCTGTTTTTCGCAGATGGATTCCATCAAGGAAGGACATAAAAGAAGCTGAACAGATTTATTCTGATGAAAAAGCAAAAGCGAGTGTTAGAATTAATGGACACAAAATAGTAATAATTTAAATTAATTTTTAAGTTTCCTTTAATTACATTGTCTCATTTATTTTAGTAATACTCGTGCAAAGATTTTAAAAATATACTTTATTCATAGACTGGTGTTGTCGATGGAATATCTGTGCTGTCCACCGAAACTGGAAAGAAAGGACAGAGACTTGATTACCGTAAGTAATAATAAATATCATTACTATAACGGAAACTAACAATCATAATTATATTTCTGTTGATTAACCATTTAGTTATCCCCGAAAGAAATATTTCTAGTCTACCGCAAGTTACTGCTACAGCATCCGAGCGAGTTAAAGCTGTCGTTGAAACGGTGATAGTTTGTGATAAAGAATTTAGTGACATATTTGGACAAAACTATCAAGCTATTTTGAATTACTGGGTCGTTTACATGTGGGATGTCAACATGCGCTATAAATCTCTTCCAAGTAACGATATCTCGTTCCAAGTAAATGGAATTGTGGTTATCGCGGTAATTACTTTCATAAAATGTTAATCTATTTAGCACATTGCAACAGCAGTTTGGTTCAACCACAGAAAATTAAATCTCCACTAATCAAATCTATGCATGTTAAGGCCAATGGCCGCAGATGTAAAGGCTTACCTCAAAAGCCGTATCTAAACACATGCCACTAGAAATATTTAAATAATAAACTTTTAAACTTTTCAGAATAAAGCTGGCCAGCCGTTCATCGAAGAAGCAAGAGCTTCAGATGGGAGGGCGGAATATGGACGAATCTTGGAAAGATACAGGTCTTGGGTGTATGCTCAGATGGGAAACATGCCTCCGTTCGACATGGCCCCTTTGGTCACCAATACAAATCTTGAATGGGGAGGTGGACTGGCATATTTAGGAGCAGCTTGTGGAGTGGATCATAACAGCAAATTCCACTGGGGCACTTTAGTTTTCAGTGATAATGGAAATTGGGCCAGCGTTGTAGTTGGAGCTCATGAAATGGGACACAAGTAAATAATAATAATAAACCGTGGTAAACGTTGTAGAAAAGGAGCTTGTTTCAAATTGACCTAAGTCGGAAACCCGTCAACCGATTGACCTCATTGTTACATGGTTGGATTCCTGAGGTTAAAAGCTTTCGTACATGTGTTGCAAAAGGGAGACAAGCTCCTTAATTACAATTAATAGAATTATTGAAATTATAATTATGTGGTTATAACAATCCCACTTTACCCCACCCACTCGAAATGCATTATATTATTGCTATTGAAATACAAAATCCAATTTATTTTTTATTATGTTGTGTTATCCAGTGTAGGTGCTCCTCATGATGACGAGGGGGATTTTCCTGGCGGCTGTTCCGAGAAAGGATATATAATGTCGGGAGGGGAAAATCAGTATGCCTTTTCCTCATGCAGCGACCGAACGATTAGCAATTTCGTCAGGTTAGTTTATAAATATTAAATTATTAAATACTTTTAAAAACATTCATTTCTTCGTTATTTTCGTTATTGTTAGATCTGATTCTGGAAAATGCTTACGGGAGCTTTCTTCAAATCAGCCAGCTTTGAGCCCAGGTTTCCATAATCCTAAAGCTCCTTCGATGTTGGCTCAATGTAAACGAATATTAAAAAATGATGGCGCCTGGCTAGGGGATGTAATTAGCATTTATATTTATTATTTTTATTTCATTCTTACAAGATCATTATACATACGATGAATTGCCAAATATTTTACAGGACAAGGACCCGTCTAAATGTGACACAAAAATTTGTTGGCAAAACAATCCTAACGGTGAAGGTGGATGGTCAGGAGTTTATTTTGTTCCAGTTGACAACACCGAATGTGCAAATGGAGGAGTAAGTTTAAAAAATTATTCAAGTTTGATAGACTAATTACTCAATTAAGCTTAAATTAGGTAGGCAAAATAATTATTTAGATAATAAATTATAAAATTGCTTACAGAGATGTTTTAGAGGGTTTTGTCGTCAACCGGGCCAGTTTTTCAAAAATGTAGGAAGCGGCCTATGCATCTTGGCTACCAATCCAACAACTTATGGTGCTCCATTTGAAATGGCTACATGTCCCTCGTAAGATTGAACAAAAATATTCAAAGTTGTCAGGCTCATGCTTATTTTATTTTCTTGTTTTTTCTTGACTAATAATTGAAGCCCTGGAACTCCTTTGGACCGATTATTGGTGAAGCAAGGAAAATCTGGATCCATGTTGGCCTCGCAGTTTATGATGGGAAAAGAAATTGGTGAGCGATGTGGTTACACTGGAAATGCGGAAGGAAATATCATTTGGACTGATAGGTGCAACGAGGATAACCCTTGGCACGGCTGGGATTTACAGGATGTCGGAAATGGACAGTTTCTTCTTAAACATCGCCTTACAGGGAGATGTGCTAAACCAGAAAATGGAAATACAGGAAGCAGAATTGCAACTTATAAACTTTGTGATACAAAAGATGCTTCTATGAAGTGGCAAAGATTGAACTAAAATAATTTATAATTCAAGCTAATAAGTATGTATAAGTCGATTAGTCATGTGAAAGTAAAACTGATTTTCTAAAAGTGACTTTTCAACCAATTGGTAAAATGGAATATTTATTCCTGAAGAAATTGATTTGATGGTTTCCGGAAAGATATTAACTTAATTTTTGAAAACAGATGAAATATTTGACTGGTAATGTAGCAAATATTAGTAAATCATTTATCATCAGGCTTGGCACAAATTAACGAATCCTTATTACTGAACCATTAGCACAATTTACTAAAACGAGTGGAATTTCAATAACGAAAATTTTATTCATATTATTATTATATATTATTAACTACATATTCATAGGTACATAGATTGGCATTTTTAGATATCGTGATTCCACAGTCAGCGATCAAAAACTATTTATAATTTAAAACTATTCATGAAAACTATTTTGCTGCTTCACAACTATTAATTTAATTCAAAGTAAAGAGACTGTAGAATAATACTAAAATATGTGTACAATATTAATTAATATCTCTAATTAATATTGTTTAGGTAGAGCTACTTGCCTATTATGCATGTTTCAGTTTGTATTGGGACTCAGTTTGGACAAACGAACAATAGGACTACGGCAAACTAGTGTGTAGTATGGTTTAACCCAAACGGAGTTCCAATACAAATATATAGCTATAATCCCTATAATGTAATAATATTATATTTGCTTGGGTACTACTACTACTACATTTAATTGGATAAGAATATTGGCGTTTTAACTATATAACTCGATAAATTATTTTTAAGAAAGAAAATACAAAATAAGTATTTCATATTCATAAGTATTTAACTTGATGAAATGACGTTAATATTCCCAGAACTGATTATTCAGAATTGGATTAGGTAAGATCTTAATACTAAGAAAACTCTAGGCAGTTATAATAATAAAAAAATCCTAACTGCTTACGTTCAATAGGGAAAATATCGCAGAAGCACGTTACGTACTAAATTAGAAAATGTTATGGAACTAAAATATTCAGTCATTGCATACTCAAAAGTGAATAGTTCATTTAGTATGCAGTCATTCATCGCCATTTTCCATTGTATTATCATCATTATTATGTATCGTCACTTTTTTACATTTAGGTACTCCGTCAGCAACACTACCTCCACTAGAGTATTTATTGCGGTGTCGTCCTAATCCAGTTACATCAACGAAACCTTTTCCACAATCGTCACATTTATACGGTTTCTCTCCAGTGTGGGCTCTTCGAATGTGTACCCTCCGCTCGTACGCAGTGAAAAATTTCCGGTCACACTTGTCACAATTAAAAGTTTTTCCCGTTTCTAAATATTTTCATTATGAATAAATTATTATATAGCAAAATCATAACGAACTTGGAATTTCCATAATAAATATTGGACATGTCAATTATCAATATTAATTATTCAATTTTAATTTCATGTATCAACAATTTTCCCGTTTATTTAAAGATTTACCTTTGTGAACAGTACGAATATGGGAAGCCAAGTGTAACACAGTAAGTTTCATATGACAGATAGGGCAGATGGTCTCCGTTTCTCCTGCAGCAGCTGGTGTCATCTTTTTATCCTTGTTAAGGAGTTTGCTTGAGCGTCCTGGTTTTTCTAAACAACATCAAAATTAATTACTAATATTAATCATAAAGTTCGGTTCAGTATGGGAAAATGTCCAAAGGGAAGCCTCAGTGTCCAACCCATTCTGAACCGTTAAATCGTAATTTTTGCTATGTCGAATTTTCCCTTTACTTTTTTCAAGTGACCAACCAACTTTACTTTTATTGAAAAAATTAACTTCTCACAAATAAACTTACTTTTTAATGTACCAGCGGTTTTATTAATTTTTATTGTCCGTGAAGCAAGTTTAGGTGACGTCTTCTTAGTAGGTGACGTCCAAATCCTTTTCCGTTTTGCTTTTCCTTTACATAAAAACAACAATAATAGGTTCCGACTTTTAACTGCTATATTATGCTACTTGAATACTTGAAGGACGCTTTGGCACTTACCTTTCCGAGCTTTTTTGACTTCTGTGTCATCTGCGCTGAAGTAATCCATGTCTGCCTGCTTGTTAGCCTTTGGTTTTCTCTTCGTGCGTAATCTATTTGACAGCTTGGACGGCGACGTAGTTTCGTCATTGCTGTTTTGTTTAGGTTTACCATAATAGATGAGTGCAGGAGGTATTTCCTCTTCAGCATAAGTCTTCTTCTTTTTTTCTGAAAAGTCAATAATAAACAAATAAAACTCTAAATATAAAGTCATTATTCCAATAAAATCTTTATTTAAATAAATATAATTCTAGCTACCTGGAGGAGGTTTAATTGAAATTCTTCCTTGTGAGTCAGTGCATAATGTGCCGTAGCTTTTAATCGTGAAATACGATTGGTCTCCTCCGATTCCGATTGCTCCTGTTTCGTTATTTTCAGGTTCTCTTGCAAAATTTCGTTGACCGTATTCTTTTTCACCGCTGGTGTTCAACATCAATCCACATTCTAGAAGAAAACAATAAAATTAGTTTTTAGGGAAATTTAGTTATTTAGTACACTTGTGTGATTATTATGACAGCTGACAGGTTTCCAATTGCTGATTGCCTATGGATTTTATTTAAAGTGTCAGCTTACCGGTAACGGAAGTGTGTTTTTGAGTGATTAACTTACTTTTTGCGATTGTTCGCCTAATTTTTTCCTGGCATCCAAGAACTTGGTTAGAACTTTTGTCTTCAGAACGAGTGGTTGGTGGGGATCCTTCAAATGATTTTAAAATCCTTTTTTTGACGGAGCTTTGCATTGTTTTGAATTCGCTTTGAAGTTGTGCAATTTGTGAATAAATAATTTGGGACCTCATAACAAGCAGTAAGCAGGAGCCACAGAATGAGAACCACGACGAAGGATGTCCATTTTCTTTCAGCAAGTTCTCACAAAAGGATGATGATACCGGAAGTGGAATAAGTTTTCTCAAAAGAAAGATTATTGGGAAATTGTCGTCCAACATTTCTGATCGGTGCGTATTTGTCGTGCTAGGTTTGCAACAAATGATACAGCTAGCTGAAATAGCTTTGGATTTTGTCTTTTTATTCATTTTGCAAAGATTACTAAGATTACTGTGATACTAAGATTGCTTTAGTCAATGTCCACGTTTACAGTTGACAGTTGCATGAATGCAATTAATTTTAATAGTTGATAGTCACACGGCAGATTTATATCGATCTTCCAAAACAAACCAACTTGGCATTAGTTTGAGAAGGATTCCTGAGAAATTGAATTCCATACACCACGTATAAAATTGGCGCTATGGAATTGTCTTTGCTTCCCCCAAAAAGCTATCGTCTGCTTTGTTATGAATTTTTCTTTTGGCATTGCTATTTTTGGGGTTTATACATTTTGCATTTGTACCTTGTCATAAATTATACTCTATAACTATACATACGTATATATTATAATATTTTAACAAAAAATAAACTTTTGAATATTTATAATATATATATAATATTGGTATCTATATGTTGAGAGAAAAATCATGATAAAAAGTTTATGGAAACTTTATGTTATTCTAGCCACTCTCACAGCTTTGTGCAGGTCCTTTAATAAGTAAACATCTTTTAGAAAAACAAATAGTTTTCAAAATTGAAATACGCAAATTATCGAATTGAGCATATAAAACTTTTGATTTTCTACATAAAATTGTGAAATCTTTAATTGCAATATTGTATTTGGTGACTCTACAAATCGAACATCTTCGATTAACAGAGCAGCTTCTCTTCTAATTACATTTTTCATTTTTAATCGATCATTTAGTATTCGTTCTAATGCATCATGAGCAAAATATCGTCTTATAATTTAAATACCACAAATATCAGTTGCATTTCGAATCGGAAACTTTAGAAAAATTAACAAAAGGAGTTGCCCTCAATTTATTTTAAGCCCAAGTTTATTAAACTGATTATTGTACAAAAGCATGAATAATACATTTTACACATTTTAACACAACATTTTCTATTTTCGATTTTCGACACGAAAAACTATTGAAACTACGAATAAATAATGTAAAAATTAAATGATTAATTGAAATTAATATGCATATAGTATTTTTATTTGGATTTTTAGATTGGTTTAGTTAGTAAGTAGATGAATTTATCATTTGAAGACAAAAACTTGTGTCCTGTCCAATTGTCTTTAAATTGGTATTCACTAATTTTTACAAAACATGTAGGTAATTTGCCTGATAAATTACATTTAATATGCTAACAAAAATTAAGCAAGTTAATGCATGTTGTTTCATCATGTTATTACTATACATTAAGCACGCATTAAACCTGAATATGACATAAAAGGTCGTTATAGCATATCCCACGTAAAAGATGGCTCCGCGTTCTTGTCACTAGTTCTAGACGCTTCAATGGATTTTGAGGTGGTTGGGACCAACGGATTACTGGATTCACTGGCTACCTCTGTGACGAGTGAATTTGTGATCATTTACCTAATATAGGTTTGACAGGCAGATATCAGATTAGACAATCAATTTTTGCCATTTTCTTTCATATATCAGCCTGTCAAACCTATATTAGGTAAATGACCAAAAATTCCCC
>JAQFYC010003625.1:0-20060 GCA_034694165.1 Tomocerus mixtus
ATAAGCAGTCATATGTCAGGAACCAATGGACCGATTTTGGTCAAAAACAATAGGCTACCTAGGCATCATAAGGACATCTTGCATACCAAGTTTCATCATCCTAAGTCAATGCGTTCTCGAGTCATCGTGCGGACGCACGGACGCACGGACAGACATTTCGATTACATAAGCCAGCCTCGCACACTCGGGCGGGCTAAAACTAAACTATATATAGATTTACCTTCTTTTCTTACTGCTCTAAATATTTCATATGAATGCGACTGCATGCACGAATAGTACGTAAATGGAACTAGGCAATGGCCAAGTATAGTGAAATGCAAGTGTAACAGTGTTACTTAAATACATTTAGGTACATAAAGTACATTTAATAAATGCAAGGCAAAAGCAAGCAAGGTGGCAAGATGCGATGCAAGTTAAGTGTGTGTGCCGTGTGCTGTGCAAGCACAAATAGTATTTTTATTGGCTTGGGGGCTTTTGGATGCGAGAGTTGTATTGGGTGTATTGGCTGCGAAGGAGAACAATTCTTTGACTATAAACGGGAAAGTAGAGGCGGTTTGCTGCAAAGTTGCAAACTGTACCTTGTCGCTGGCGGACGTGGACGGACATCGACTTCGACTCGCAGCATTCTTCTAAAATATGGCAGACATAGAGAAAGTCGGTGAGATTTTGGGTCAACAAAATGCCACAAATGGGACTGGAAAGCCCGTGGCTACCACTGAGGGGATGGCAATTGCCTACGGAAGTCTAGTCATCATGGCACTCTTGCCAATATTCTTCGGAGCATTTCGATCTGTCAAACATCATAAGCAGCAGAAGGCAAGTTTCTCATTTCACATTATTCACACATACGTGGCTAAATGGCTATGGCTATACATTCACTTCTATTATATAATACAATAGAAGAGTAGAATAGTATTTGCATATAAATGCATGCGATGCGATATGTTCAGTTTTGACAAATGTGATCACTGAGTACTGATTATGGGAAAATGATGCATTTTTATCAATTTGAGCTTATTTAGGAGTTAATTTGTTGGTTAAAAAATAGAATGCTGCCAGACACCAGATTTTGTGTCACCATTTTTGATTCCCAGATACGATTTCAAGCATGTTATATATACATTGCCTGCCATTGTATTTAATTCGATTCGATCAATCAATATTTTAGTTTTTGGATAATTTGTTAAGACGAACTTGAAAGAAATGAATTACCAAATATGAAATGTTGAATGGTAACAGTTAAAGGAAATAATATGCATTCGTAAAATATTTTCCGTAGCATTTAGAAATGCCAACCTGTAGGAGGGTGTGCGCATAATTTAGAAAATGTGGGTTTAATCTTTTATATCTTATAATGCAAGCTCGTTTAAATTAGAATATTATAGTAAAATGAAACTAAAACTAATTCAGTTAAGTTGTAAACGAATTACTGATGATTGAAGCCTAATTTTGTGGTGTACCCTTTCAGGAGTCTGGAGAAACACCGGATACGATGTCGCACAAAGATGCAGCGATGTTTCCTATAATTGCAAGTTGTGCTCTGTTCGGATTATATATTTTCTTCCAGGTAATATTTTATTTCTGTATTAAAACCACCAGTATTTGGCTATTGTATAGTACATACAGGAATATGTACTTTTAATGTTTAAATAATCAATAGGCATTTGACATTTATGTGTAAAAAATATTATACATATCCCGGTGGCACGCTGGATTGGTTTTACTCATGCCTCTTCCAGTGACTAACATTGGGGAATATTAATTTGGTGATATAGTATACGCAACAGTAATTCTTAATGAATTCATTGTTTTATCAAATATTACTACACTATGGAATAAGAACAATCACAATTATACCTCATATAAATAATGCATCTTCAATTTCAATTATTGCTTTAACAAAAAGCTTTTTCAGCTAAATTATTTATTACTTAAGTACTAATACAATATTTAATTTTTTAGGTATTCTCCAAAGAATACATAAATCTGCTGCTGACAGTATATTTCTTCTTCCTTGGAATACTGGCATTATCTCATTTGCTAAGGTGAGTATTTCGCAATTTTCTAATCATACCTTCTGTCCTGTCTGTGATGCTGTAGAATCTGTTAATCAACTTTTAATTTGTTGCCTTGAGTAGTATACTTAAAATTGGATACTATATCAAGTTTTAGCGTCACACTAAAAGATAACTACAGTGTATTAATGCATTCAATAGTTGATGCAGCAAGACGAGTATATTATGCTATGCTAGTTTTGTCTGTTTAGTCCAGTTGTCCATATATTTTATTATTTCTCAATGCGAATGCAATGTAAGATGTAATTAGTTAGGTATATCTATTCTGATCTGACTATCTGACATCTGAGAGCAAAGGGTTATCAGCAGATTATAATATGTGAATGTACAAGCGGATAGGAAAGATATTTTATTGGGCTGTCAAGATTGTAACTATACAGTTTGACTGTGTTACCTCTATAATAACAACGATGTTTATAAACCCGAAGTGAAGTGGACTACCTAGATTGTTTCACCTGAGTAGACACAGTCAAAGGTTACACTGAAATGGTTGCATAATAGTTTATAATAACTTACCTTTAGGAAAAACTAAAATTAAATTTTAATATTTCTGATGTAGGTATAAAATTCTGGTTTGGGGCAGCTGGACAAATAGACAAATATGCATTGTAAAAATTTTAATATAATTTTTTATTGATTTACTTAAACAACTTTGTAAAATACATACAAATTACAAACACCCCGATGGCACGCTGGATTAGTTTTCCTATGCTTTTTCCAGTGACTAATCATAACTAGGGGGATATTAATTTGGTGATAATATACGCTACGGTAATTCACAGTGAATTATTGTTTGTCTGATATTACCACATTTGAGCCTGTTTCGTACAGGATTAAGTATTTCATATTATGACTTGAAACTCATAATTTTCTTTTTTTTTCTTCTATATATAGCCCTGTGATAACCAAATTGGTCCCTGCAGGCATTCCGAATATTCAGTATCATATTTTGTTTACCCAAAAAGACGCCATTGGTGACAATCGGAGTTCTTTGCTAGATTATCAGTTCAGTTCCCACGACATAGTATGTGTTACTATCTGCACACTGATCGGAATTTGGTACATCATGAAAAAGGTGACACCTACTGTTTTCTATCGATTGCATTTTAATAATTTACAATTACAACATAAATATGATGAGTGTATACATGTGATGCCTGCTGAGCATATATTTACCACCCTAACCTCTAAGAAGTTCTGATTATGTGTTGTTTTTACACAAAATATTAAATATATCTTTAGTGAATGGGTAAGCTAAAACTAAAATTGAACATCTTTTTTTATGTAGCACTGGTTGGCGAACAATTTATTCGGAATGGCTTTTGCAATCAATGGTGTTGAGCTACTTCACCTTAACAATGTTGTAACTGGATGTATTCTTCTCGGTGGCCTGTTTTTCTACGATATCTTCTGGGTGTTCGGGACAAATGTTATGGTTACTGTTGCCAAATCGTTCGAAGCTCCAATCAAATGTAAGTACCTTCCTAATTCTTAAATGATACCCGTGGGTAATTCTGTACCTGTCCGTCCACCCTGACTGTGGAAGCGATGCATGATGTTCTAAGTTCTAGTTCTATGCATGACTCGCACGGAGTTAATTAACTGTCTGGCATTAAGTGATGAGTGTGCTGTTGAGATCAAAACATGATCTAATTTATATACCTAACCTCTAAGAAGTTCTGATAATGCACCCCTCTCCGTATCATATATGACGGTTAACATTTTTTTTCTTATTCCTTTCAATTAACAATTTGTTTTCATTTTTCAGTGGTATTCCCACAAGATTTGCTGGAAAAGGGACTTGGAGCGGACAACTTTGCAATGCTTGGTCTAGGAGATATTGTATTGCCTGGAATATTCATTGCACTGTTATTGAGATTTGATGTGCAGTAAGTTTACACATTAATTGCCACATAAATAAATAAAATTATATTCAGTATTAGCCATGACTTTAAGTATATAGCCTAATTTTACCGGAATTATTTACAGCCTCAGCCGAAACTCACGAACATACTTCAACGTTTCATTTGCGGCATACATTGCAGGACTTTTCACAACTATATTTGTCATGCATGTATATCGCCATGCACAACCTGCTCTGCTGTATTTGGTTCCGGCGTGTATAGGAGCTCCATTATTACTAGCTCTGGTCAAGGGAGACATAAAAGCCATGTTCCAGTAAGTTCTGAAATTATTTATCTTTCTGCATTTGTATATTTATATCTATTTAGTTTAGTGTGGGTTTCATTCAACGATTAAAACCCCACGAATGAATGTGTGTATTTGTATAAGAAACTAATCTTGAAATTCAAATGAATAATAGATATGAAGATCATCCTTCTTCCGAAAGTAAAGATAAAGAAGTTGCGACTGAAGATACAAAGAAAGAGAAGTGAAATTAACATTGACTTTACTTACATTGTAGTTTAATTATGATTGTGCTTTGTCTGTAAATGAATGTTCGTAAGTAATGGTTTATATTATATTATAACATGGTGAAGGATTCTTCCAAAAATGCAGATTAAATATCATATTATATTATATATATATTTATTGAAGCGTGTTGTAACGTGCTAAGTTATATTAAAATTTTCTTTAAGATACGATAGCGATTGTTATAGCATAACGTAATTATGTATGTGTCAGTTGACCTTTTATGATATGAGTTCAACTACCTCAAAGAAGAGTGTATGTACATGTATACTAAATAAGTTGTTCTCATTTTTATCAGCGTTATACTGACAGTGAGTCACGCTTTCATCACAAAATTCCTTATAAAATGCAAAGACAAGAATTTTGTATTTGAATAATTAGTTCTCATGTCGTTTCGATACCTTAAGTTGAATTTATTTTACAATCTCGTACTTATTTACAGACGCATACATGTATTGTATTATGTAAATTATTATAGAATTAAAGCTTTGTCCCTAAATACCCTCGTAATGTATAAAGTAAAAACTTTTCGGCAACATTATGCATATTGAGTAATCCATAAATATGCGTCGTATAAGCGCTTACTGTATATGTGTCTTGAATGCAAATCTAAAGTATTTTTTGTCTTTTTTGATTATACCAGACTTTATAATTTGTACCTACAAAACCAATGTCTAATGAAAGACTATTATTATGTATAATAAATACGTTAAATGCATATGAAAATATTCTCTAGATGCTTCTTTTCGTGTACTGCCATAGTCATATGTAATGCATTTAAGGCTATAATATTTCATATTACCTATTTGCATAATAACTAGCCAAGTTTTCGCGTATTTTTCGCATATACCCAAAATTCTAATTATAAACGTAGCAGATTTTCTATCACAGAGACAATTTTGTATGACAAATCCTAACGTTACTTACAGCGCAACAATGTACTATGAATATGAATAGGTACTAAGAATTATAACGTAAACGTGGCAATAGGTTTATTCGATGCTATTGCTAAGGACTAATGATAGTATTATGAGATGACAATGCGAATTAACTACATTAAGCTAAATTAGTTTTCCCTAACTCGACAAAAAATTATGAAAGATGATGCCTCGAATTAATTCTACAAAAGAAAACATCAATTTGGTTACGCAATCTCTTTTTATTTTATTTTACGTTTTAAAAAGGTTGTGCCATAAGGTCAACAAATATATTTTTCGTCATTTTCATCAGCATTAAAATGGGTTATGTTTAGTGATTTTAAAAAACAACTGTTATAAAACAACAAATAACAAAGCTTTATAAACAAAGCATATAACATATACAAAAGACAAAAACGTTGCACATATAATGAGAATTCTATTCCTTCTGGGTACATTTCGCAATAAAGTGACTTACTTTTACATGTTAATTAAGAGGACTTACCAGTATCCTTACATTTAGTTAAAAGTCATAAATACAGATATATTTTGTATACAATAAATAAAATAATGATGGATTAAGGATAGGCACCTTATACATGTATTGTGCACTTAACTGTTAACTTAGATAATGTAAAGTGTAACACGGAAGTCTTCATAATCCCCATCCCCATTTAAAAATAACGGAACAGTAATTAATAACTATTATAGCCATGTTAGAGGTGGCTTCTCTTGGGTTATGCATAAGTATGTAACAATTAGGCGGTGACGGTATGATATGGAATTTCTCTAACTTCAGTCCTCTAGAGCGGGTTTACCACGCGGACCATCTAAAATTACAACATAATATTACTTTAGTATTTGTCTCTATTGACGGGTTCTGTAAATAACTTTATTGCTACTACAGCATTCTATAGTTTTGGTTCTAGAACGAAAATCGAGTGGAAAATTATTCCATATCCTCAGTAATATTTATAGTGAAGCGATTAAAAATTAGGATTTAGATAAATAGGATTACCTGTACCTGTTGTAGTAAGGATAGTTCCAGTTGTAATAAGAATAAGGGTTGTAGTAATTGTATCTTCCACCCCATCCTCCGTAAAGTCCATATCCTCCGTAAAGCCCATTCCATCCTCCATAAAGTCCACCCAATCCGAGCAAACCAAAAGTAGCGGATGTATCCAGATCTTGTTCACTGTTGGAGGTTGCGGCTTTTTGTATTCCGCCAGTCGAAAGGGAAGTATCCAGATCCAGCTCCTTCACATCAAGCGGGTTTACACTCGGAAGTGAGTTTCGCCGTGATCCCACATCTGCAGATTTCGGATCGGGACCGGGGACAGGATTACTCATCGCCTTATTGCACAGAAGAGCCGTAAGGATCAAGGAGATGATCAACTGGAAAACAAATCAAATGACACATGGTATTACTAATTTCATAGACAAATCCAAGGAAGTTTACCTAGCTGAATGAATAGACGATTTTACAATGTTTAGCTGAAAAGTTACAGGTTACACGAAGAAAATGAAAATTAAAGTACTCTGTAAAACTTACTGCAATATTTGAATTCATTTTCACTGTAAAAATTTGAAGTCTAGCTTCGAAACGGGGTAATGGGGACTAAAAGCTGTAAAAGATTGCGATTCTTAGGTAAAGTTCCAAACGTCAGATCGTGTCGGCAGTTCTTCGGTCTTCTAAAGGCCAGACCAATCTCGGAATTCCTTTTATAACCGAGGGTTGTTTGCATGAATGAGCTTTCCTTGTAGGGAAAGATTCGAAAGATATACATCTTATATCTAAGGCTTTGTCCATGAGTTTTTTGGTTGTTTTGCCTAGTCTCATAAAAATACCCTTCCGAGTTCTTGCAAAACGTATTGTATTGTACTACATATGTATAACAGATATTTAATATATTTCTAATTAACATTACCTGGCCTAACCGCATGCTATTTCGTGCAATATACAGGCAGATGCAAGTAAGTATTGAGAAATCGAGTTGAGTTCGATGGCACATAATTGCCAGGTTATTTAACTGTTGTACCTTAAAATATGCATTTTTCGTGATTTAGGAGCATTTTTAAGTAAGCATGATATTTTTACTTCCTCCGTAAATGGTAATATGTTTGTACAACTCATACAGATTATATCCTATCTAGTATATAGATACTATTTTAACAGAATTATGGAATCGTTTGGTACACCTAGGTACAAAAAAGGAAATGCTACGCGTCTGCAATGTAAATATGTATTTACTAAGGTACAACAAAATAATCATGTCTTTATAGTAGTAATAATATTTATAGTAATATTTTGCTCAATAAATTAGCATAGCATTCACTTTCTGTTATCCATATCTATGCGAGTTGAACTTGTATGGAATGCAAATAAATTATTGTACATAATGCTAATGGGCTAAGTAAGCGCTTTAGTAAATACTGTCATTTGCCATGTGAATAGTGCGTGATAGTTATGCTTGTGTTATGCATAATTATGTTGGTAAATTGCTTTATACATATATAACTGTTTAGGGATCTGAATTCATGCATACAGTAAAGAGTACATGCACTCTGTACTGTAAGCATGAATTCAGTTCACAAAAGTTTACAGTGAAAGCAAGTGTAGATTAAACAATTAACATATATATTAGTAGTATACCCCCACATATTATGTATTATGTAGTGTACAAGATACAAGCTGAATTTGCCTCATTTAAGCGAAATTAATCGATATTATATAAATTGTAAGTTTATGCAAAAGACAAATGGAAAAGTGCCAGTAACGTAAATACTATCAATACAAGTTGTGTAGCTGCAGTTGGTCGTACCAAAATGCTCCCCTAAATAACTTACTGTGTACTAACTAAACGTTTTTGGTATTCCTATGTCTTCATGATGGGTATCATTCATGATCATGGTTGTTACCATCACCGTACCACTTCAAGTAATAGTCTTTATTCTTTATGGGAGCAACATTTATAATATTTACAGGTATCCATTTAAGTATCAGTACTATGCATTTCTGAATCTGTATTGTTATGATAAATGCAAAATTGTCCGCTGTCTATCCGCTGTCCCTTTGTGTTTTGGTCGGTCGTCTTACGTATGCTTAGTGTTTGTAATGCACCAAATGTGTACACCTATGTCATTTGATATTGTAGATTTAGGCACTGTAATCCATATCATATCCAACCAAACTAATTTACATCTTACGTTTGCTTGTTATTAAACGAGGTAAGGAACCGTTTAATACATACTGAACCACAAATACACTTCCAACTTATGACTGGCACGCTGCTGCCAAAGACGAAACTAATTCATGATTTAGGAGGGTGGTTATGTTGTGATTATTATTCAGTTTTTAATTTGCTTGTTTAACAGTTGAAAGTTGAAAATTGCACAATTGCATATATACTCGTATTTACGTTTTATATATAAGTAGCTCAAACTCTTTGAAGTAGCTACGAATCGAAACCATAATATGTATTTATACAATGTACTGTATGCTTTCCCAGTTTGTTGCTTTACCTCTTTAAACTCTTGATAGGGTGAACGGTAAAATGGAATCAGTTTTAGCCCGTATATATGCATACATACCATAAAACCAGTGCATTACAGTACCGTAAAGACAACTATTGATTTAAAGAACAAACATGTTTGCTTATGATAGTAAACTAAATACCTTCATAACGAATTAATAAATAGCCTATGTATCACTTCATCATTCATTTTAGAGTAGGTAGAGGTACGTAAGTTTAAAGGTATAATTTATTACACATACCTAATAAATAGCAATACATTTAGGTTAGGTACGCTACAACTTACAATTTAGCATAAAACAATCATAAAAACTGTTATCGGTCAACAAATGTTAAGCTCAATGATGGAGTTTGCTTATAGTTGCCCTAATTTGATCAGTAATAGCAATGTACTAAGTGTTTACACTGGTGCCATAGTTATGCCATGTCATTGATCAATAATGATGAGTGGAATAGGTCAAATATCTCAATATGGTGACAATCAATGTGATGGCTAGGAAAGGAGACTTAAAGCAGACTCATTTAAAGCAGCCTTTTTGAGGTGTAAGTAAAAACCTTGATTAATATGTACGGGGTAAATTATAGTGAATGTATTGGCTTCAGAAAATGTAGTTGTATTTCTTGTCTCTGTAAAACCTCTAATCATCAATCTTCTGATTTGATGGGACTGATCCAAATGCATACAAGCGTAAACATACTATGTATATCATGTATTAAATGGCGAATTCTATTATAATTTCTGTCTGTATTTTACAGAGTCTACATAGATTATAGATGCATTAAATAATTCACAATTTATTCCCATTATATTATGAGTGCATAAAGTCAGTTGTATGTGTAAATACATAGTTAATTCAAATTCCAATCATCAAGTCAAATATTCTTTTCCTCTTTGATTACATGTAGGATGCCATGTAGAGCCACATTTTTAAGGTCCCTATTCACACACAATCATTTGTAATAATTTGCATGTAATAATATTTCTCATATTATTCCATTTTGCAGAATCGGCAGAATGTATGCATAGATTTTGTTGCTGTGGGTGCTTAAAAAATATGTAATTGAATGTTTGTGCATTCTGCATTACTTTAGTAAGCAAAGTTTTACCATCCTTCCTTATCCATAAATACGAGTTGTGCCAAAGTGCCAATGTGGATTGTGGATTGTATATGATTCTTCTGTGAATGTGAATTGGTCGAGTCGACTGCAGCTGCAATATTTATATACTTTACAGAAGACTTGTTCTTTACTTTCCTACACACTACACATAGTTTGTACACGCACGTAAGTGTGTAAATTCTCATCTGTGCAAACTCAAAGCCTGTTTTTTCTGCTTGTAGTAGTTCTTCCCTTCTCCCCAATTCCCCATCCCATATTGTAAGCTGAGCGAGAAGGTTTGTTTTGGTCCTTGTGGTGGTGGCTGGTGGTGTGTTGTGTTTACTCACCTATTTTACTTGGTGTGTTGAAGTATAAAGTAAAAGTCTATAGAAGTAAACAATCTCTCTACAATACAGCTAAGTAATAAGGTAAGTATTTACTTCCACAGTTCCACATACATTCATTTACAATTTTCCTTCATAGATGTTGACTAATATTTTGCTAATTTTCCATTTCAGAGTTCAAGGGATATCGAAATCCCAACTGGATTGGAGGTCAAAAGTGAAAGTAATTTGACAAGGATTATATTTTCTGTACTTACTCTTTTATTTGATTTTTTGCGTAAATATTGACATATTGACAAGCATAATCCTTATCCTTATTGCCTGTTATCAGCTGTTGGCTCGCCTACTCCACTTCTTGCTAACTAATTTTATGTACATAATACAATGGGAATAATTGTGAATAATTTAAACTAATTTTTATTATAGCCTCGTAGCAAAAATTGCAATATTTAATATAATTTTTTGGCCCTGTTTACAGCTCGGATTCGGATTCTGTATTAAAACTTGCAATCAGCGTGAGAATTAAAAATTAAGGATGGCAGAAACTGAGGGTCCTTCAGGATCACAGCAACAAGGCCTTCAACTTCAACAGCAAGTCGAACCCATCCCTTCTAACATTTCTACTGGCGTGGCTGCACCAATTAAACTGGACGACGAGTTGGAGCCTTGCAAGAAAAAAGCTAGGGTGGAAGGAAAAGATGACCTCAAAGAGGGCAAAGATAAAACGGTATCAGAAAAACTGGAAAACAGACTCGGAGGAATTTTATGCTGTGCTGTTTGCTTGGATCTTCCTCGATCCGCCATTTATCAGGCAAGCTAAATATTTTATGAAGCATAGGATAATAAGTCATTATAATTTACATTAACGTTGAGTTGACGTGTACATTCAGTAACTGTAATTGTAATTAGATTAGCTATTAAATGGTAGAATGATAAACAAATATAAATTAGGAATTGTATGTGTAATGTGTACCACAGAAATACATGAGTTATAGCTGGTTATAGTATATAGCTAGGAGTTGAATAGCTTAAACTTTTTATACATTATAATTATAATACATATCAATAAGCTACTAACTGCTGTTATGTACCTACTGGTGCTAATTAGCGTTACCAGTATACCAAGTATTAAATCTTGTATGTATAAAATCGAATTCGAAGTTTTAGAAACCCTTTTTAAATTTTATTTACTTATAACATTCTAAGCATTACTACATGTTAACTATAATCGTAAGCAGTACTTTTAGCTCATTAGTATTCACATATAATTTCTGTTAAGCAAACTGTATGTAGTTGTTAGTAGTAGGTCTGTGGTTTAGTTTTAAGTTCTTTTGAAGCAGATCTTGTCTTTACTTTACCTTTACCTAGTTACATTTAAATCTTTAGCATATATTATTATGTACTACGTACCTAATACGTAATACTCTGACATAAGTCATGTTTACTCCATACTACTACATAACGTAATTACCTTATGACGTGACTATGACTGCTGTACTACCTATTGACAGCTATGTATGTATATGTGGTATATGTATTTACTTATCTCTCATGTGTATAGGTGCTTAGTGCATTGAATATTCTGCGTATAAGTATAAAAGTATATAGAATTCATTCATTTACTATGCAGAATGTTTTTCAGATCTGACTTTGAAATACAATTGGAATCTCTCTCCACAAAATAAGTGTAACCTTTTACAGTCAGTGGCACTCACTGCAAGTTCCTTGTTATTTAGCAAGAACTCAGCTGTTGCTATTGCGTTACGTTAGTATCTCTTTTTAGCCCTAGTTATACAGTGCTTTGCCTATGCTTTTTTGTTGGCAGGGCACAGCAGAGTGGTTTGGGATGGAATACAAACAAATGTAAATAAGACAGTGTGTGTAAGTGAATGCGAATTGCGTATAAGAGTGCGAGTGTTTGGAGTTTGGTTTGAGTGTGAGTGGATGGATTGAGATGAACTTTGGTTGTACTCTTGCTATTTAATGTTATGTGGTTAGTCCTTCCTGTTCTGCTGTTCTGTTGTTGTTTTGCTTATGGCACGTAGTCGTAGTATTATGTTACGTACACCTAGTTACATAACAAATTGCGTAATGGCGCTTGCTTGGTATGATAGTATTATACTGCATTGTATACTGCATTTTAAAAATGCATTATGGATGAGAACACAGCTGCTTCCTGCATTTGGGTACCTATAAAACTATAAATAAACTGTAATATATGCCTTCCCTGCAATGTGTTGCGTATTCTGTACTCAAGTTAATATAGCCTACTTATATAAAATACTTCTTATGATACGATGTTCTTTAGACATGTAAATGATACTCGCCAATTCTCCATATGCAAAATTCTTAGATATCCACATAAACAAGGAAGTGAATAAGTCAATGAAAATGATGTCAGAAGAATAGTAATCCTTAAGATGCAATGTGGGATTTAGGCAGTATTAAATTAAATGCGATGATAATTTCTATAGGTATATAGCAAATGATTAAAAGATGTTGATGAACTAAATGTTTCGTACGTGATACATTTATGTTCATAAATGACTTAAGTGAAATGGAAAGTAATTTAATTTTTTAATTCTAGTGCACCAATGGCCACTTAATGTGTGCTGGATGCTTCACCCATTTGTTAGCGGATGCAAGATTGCGAGATGAAATTGCTACGTGTCCGAATTGTCGCGTGGAAATCAGCAAACACATGGCATCTCGAAATTTGGCTGTGGAAAAAGCTGTCAATGAGCTCCCTGCCGAGTGCCAATATTGCAACCAAGAGTTCCCAAGAAATTCATTAGAACGCCATGAAAAGGAGTTGTGCGAAGAAAGGTATGTAGGGTATGATGGTATTAGTAATAATATACAACAAGTACTTAATGGAACTTATTTATTTAATCCTAATCAATTAACAAATAACATAGTTAAAGTAGTAATGACATGGTTAAAGTTAAGTTGAATTTTTGTTTGTATATACAGGACAACTCGGTGTAAGTATCATCGCATTGGTTGTCCATGGCGGGGACCTTCTCATGAGGTGATACATAAAAACTTATTAAATTGTAGCAGCAGAAAACTGGAATTTGGATTTAAACGTACTGTACTGTTGTATTTTCAGCTCCACTCGCATCAGGAAAGTTGCATCCATCCATTGAAATCTGGAGCTGAAGTTATGGAAATTCTTCGGGTGTTTGACCAGGAAAATGAAAAGGAGAAGAAGCTATACAGCTCTATATTCGATTTGCTGTCGTACGAAAAGATCAATTTCAATGGTATGTTTATATGTTTATGCATTATTTATGTAAAACAAATAGCCTCTGATATGCGTAAGTTGTGGAAACTTATATTATCATTCTGCACAGCCACCAAGATGGTTTTAACTATGTTACTGTGTATATCTCCAGATTTGTTATAAGTAATGGTAATCAACTTTCTATCTGAATGTGCTGTATTATTTTGCTCTTACGTTCTTCAACTTAACACTAGTTGTGACTTTATGCTTGCTTATGTCAAGGATTGTAAAGTATTCTATACTTATAGTAGATGTAATATGTAAGTGTATGGCTATATGTATAATACATAAAGTAAATGCATAAAGTCCAAATTCCTTGGCTTATGTATGCTTATTAATATAGTAACGATTTTTCATTAGTATTATTTTTTGTTCCATTATCATTCATTTAATTTACATCTAACTTGTTTGGTTAGATTTACAATTGAAGCCATACAGAACAGACGAGTTTGTTCACAAACTATACTATGAGACCAGCCGCTTCTCTGCTTTCAATAACCAGTGGGTCGTAAAGGCCAGAATTAACAATATGATGAAAGACCCAACGCAAAGCTGTGACAGGCAGATAACTTACCAGGTAAATGGAAGCTAGATGCTACATATTTTAAAGAATTCTGTAATGATTGTATTTATGTGTGCCAAAGGTAATGAATATGATACCTATGAATAAAATGCATAGGTATCATCTTTAATGTAGGTTTTGTAGTTAAATGAACAAAATGGTAAAGCTTTCTGTGTTAATTGCAGTTGATTCTCAAGACAAAGCCAGCTGCATCCTTAGATTTGCACTTTGTCGTCCTTAAAGGACCTTTTGGGGACATGAAGCTCAATCCTCAGATTCACCAGTTTGAGTTCACCGAACAAAACAATGAATGTCCATTTTTCACTTTGCCATTGACAGATACTGCAGAAGTGAATCGACTCTTGGCAGCAAAAACAATTCATTTCCGGTAAACACTCAAAAGCTGTTTTCAAAAATAATTAATGAATGACAGAGGCTATGATGACTTCTATGAAACTTATTTTCAGCTTGATTGTCTATCTTCAGTAGCTGCTGCAGTGACACTGACATTATTACACTCCGTAATACAATACAGACGTATTACTTATTCTGCCTACTATAATACCATCAATCTTTCAACATAAACTACTGATATACGAAACAAAGTTGAAAATATTTCTCCCCGTTCTATTACATTCACACTGTGTAAGATATTCCAGCAAGTTAAAAGAACTATTCGTAAGTTCATTGTAAAAATCCACTAATCAACACCAACATAAGCTTTGAATTCATCGAGTCAGCATCAGAAAACAAACGCAAAAGTGATCTTCGCATGTAAAAAGTAGCTAAACACGTGTTAATAGCTACGCTTATCGTAATTGTCGTACAATTTATCATGATTTTGAAAAAAATGTAAATCGAATATATAGTCAGTTTATCAAAATCAAAATGTAATTTGTTTCCAAAAAACAATTAGTAGTGCTGTACAAGATGGTCTGGTATCATGTATTTAGTTACTACGTTTTGGTCCTATATTTACGTTTAGGATCTAAATGTGTAACAAGGAATCGATCTTATATATTATGTCGATTATTGACTGGACTGTTTATGACATCTTGTGCAGCACATCTGATTCCCACATTATTTGTAGCATAGATTAATTGGTTTTAGTATGAATTATATAATTTATCGATAGTTTAGTGTAGTTATACGATGATGGGCTTGTGTAATTTATTTATTTATTGTTCGCATTAGATATTTACTTACGTATAAATATAAATACTACACGTACGCATTACGCAATTAACAGCAACAACATGGAGGCATGTCGCGCATGGCCTGCAACATTATTAGGGAATACATTTGTAAGCCCTTGTATGACGCATAATAGATATAATGACATAGATTATATGTAATACGAAATAAACCTTGTCGATCGCGTGTACTTTGTAAGAACGAATAAGATAAATATTTAATTCTACAATTAAGATTGGTAACATATGTAGTTACATTTATGTATAACAATATATATTAACATTACGTATAAAATAATATTATTAAGTTGTCATTGTCATTATTTAGATGGTCGTAAGAAAGTTTTATTGTTAAAAAATCCAACAGTGGTGGTTTCGACTTATTTAGTTCTGCATGCTGAAAAACTCCATATTTGAGGGTTTAGGATGGCAACTTTCCAGGTCCTTTGCAATGGCTACCTACTCTTCGTTGAGATTTAATATTTGAGAATATTACCCACATTTTAATGGAATTGTCTGAATGAACTGTTTATTTTTTGTGAGATTTGCTGTAAGGTTGAAATCGATTCTTATTCTTCCCAAAACCCTGCAAGTAAAAAGACAGAACTATGTTATGTAAAGTTATTTTCACGGAGTAGTAGTAACATATTATGCAATAGAAAGGACAATGATTGTCCATGTATCGCTTATGCCATTACTTATATCCTTTTGTATTATTAACTGAAACGAATACCAAATTATAGGTTGTTATTAATTGTAAATTGTAGCTGTATGTAGTGTAATGAAAGAATTCAAAAAAAGAAAGCAACACCAAAAATGGGGATACAGCAGTTTCCCTCTAATCTAATTCTAATATCGTCTATGTACTCCAACTATAACTGGAAATGTACAAATGCCAATGTGTGGTAGAAAATTGTAAACTGGTCAAGTTATTCAAGAAGTCTTACGATTAGACATTGTAACGAAACTAAACCAGTGTAGTTGATATAATTTATCTTAAATATTGTCATAATTATCATCATCTTGTCATAATTATATATACTATTTACGTTACATTTATTCGAAAGTAAATATAGATAGTCGCAAATATTTCGGTGTAAAATTGTGAATAGCATAGTATACAGCTACTTAGCTAGCGATGCAAAAACTTATTTGTTTCGCATTTTAAAGCAGTATGGTTTCGTGTGGTTTGGTGTGTCGGATACTCAAAAACTAATTGTTAATTTTCGTATTATGCTTAAGGATACTTTGTTAAATTGTGTCAATATTAAGTTTACAATGGCAATGGACGTTAACTTCCAATGTAATCGCTTGTATGATGCATGTCAACCTATTGCTGCAATTATTTGCCTAATCGTACATTAAATACAAATTATGTACGTACTTACGTACTGTAAGAGTTCAACAATAATGTATAGTTTATGTACAATAGTTAGGCCTCAGTGCATTTGCACTGTTTTAAGTTAATACAAAACACGGGGGTGGTTATGTTGTCTGTGGAGTAGATAAATTTTTGTTACAGTTTTGGTATCTAGTTAGTCAGTCTTCTCCTCACTTAAAAATTGTAGAATCTATTTAGTACTACAACTACTTACTTATAACGTTATCATGTGTATATATTATTGGGAAATTTGGTGTGAAGTCTTTTTAAGACAAATCTCTTTGCGAACTCTTCATTAAGAAATATCTGTCATTGTTTTGCTGTCATTCAGAGGAGTAATAATATTATATATGAAAATTATAAGATTTCAAATCAATTGCTTACTTTTACTATTTGTTTTGCATCATCATCATGACTCGGCTTTGAAGTAGGAGCCCAAAGTTTTATGTAGCCATCTTCATCAAAAGTTATCCAGCGATTACTCTATACCAGATAAATGTAGCAGCATTATGTAACTTTAGTCATTTTTTCCATTCACATATTTAGAAAATTGGCACTTGGGCATACATTTATAATACTTACTTTGGCTAAGAATTGAGCAGTTTGAATAACAGCCAATTGTTCCAGAAATAAACTTTTAGGACGCAATTCATTTTCAGTCATATCCAACAAACGAGCACAATCCCTTTATGAAATATAATATAAAACATAATGTGAATTCAAATAAATCAATGACATACCTATAGGTCTCAATAGGTCATAGGTCATATTGAACACTTGTATAAAATATGAAACCACATCGTTGATTGAACATGACCCATATTCATGGTGAAGGTATCTGAGTACTTTCTCCACCAACGCTAGTTATTAATGCAGGATTGTAATAAATATATAATATTTCCAGTTTTCTACTGGCACACTTTCACAGTGTGATGTGAGCTTACCCCTATACAGCTTTTACTTAAAATTATATTATATAAATAATACACTCTGACCACACACATAGCAATTACTTATTAATTACGCTACTTTATCCATTGTCACTGATTCTTCAATGGAAAACGAGGAAGCACCAATATTTTATAGCCACAGGAAGTTCAGGGCTGCCATTATGGTCATAGACTTCTCGCATTGTTTACCACGATATCTATATTTTATGAGTGACTACAAATTTTTGGTACTTTTAGTAAATAAGTATGTACCCTGACAAGGAACACGCAAGTAAAGATGTGGAGCCTTGATCTGTCTGGTAACATCCGTTTATATGAACAGCGTCTGGGTTACTTCTCTGAAAGTCATAATAATATTAATAATAATAATATATGAAACAATAAATATTAATTAAATTAAGTGTAGAACATGAGAAGCAAAAGTATGAAACCATAACTGCTTCTGGAGATAGAAAGAAAAACTGCAGTACCAGCATTGATTCTGAAATATTGCTTCGAGTGAACTTGCTGACTGGGTCTCCAGAATCCACATTCCAAATATTCAGATCATTTGTGTGGGTAAGACCGGACACAGTAGCTTTCTCACCATTCCATTGTATAGAATCCTAGTAAGTAAAGAAAACAAAATACCAATATTGAGGACCCCACACATACTAACTAATTAATCATCACTCATGGCTTGGTGGCAGTAATTTCTTAATTTATGTAAGTACACAGTTCATACCACACTGGATTCAGTATTAAAACTGAACAGTAAGGCATCGTCTTCTTCAGTCTCCAACAAACTGAAAACATTTAGTAACCCATCAGTAGAACCAGAAGCCAATGAGTGTGTTTGCGTTGGATGGAATTTGACAGCAGTAACATCGTCTGAGTGAGATTCCCAGTAGGCGCCTAATAGTTTTGTAGAGCGAATATCCCAAAATAGCAAAAAACTGTCCTCTCCCTTCAGTTCTGTACCTCCGCAGATAATTTGATCATTACAACTGACATCAAAACTTAAAATTGGTTTTATTGAATTTCCGCTTGAACTTTGCCCTTCATTCCCCAAAATGACACCTTTTGCTGTAATTATAAAAGAGAGGTTGGTGAAATGTGGAACTCTCATCAGTTCCAATCAAATATGATTATCAAAAGTTTCCTACACGCTGAAGGCTTTTGGGAACATTGTTGCTGTCAAGCTAAGTAAAGTTAAGTAGTTTTTAAATATAGAATATCTATATGTAGGTCGTAGGTACTAGTACATATTAGGAAGTGTTCCTTACAGAGTTGAAACTTTTGTGCGACTTTCACTGGACTTTCTCGAATGTCCCACTTAAATATATTTCCATCGACATCACTACTGCTGTAAAAGTTGCTAGGGTCTGTTTTACTGCATCTACATCATTTGGCATAGAGTAATGTTAACAAAATTAAGAATTACTGGCTTACTACAGCATTAAAGAAATGCGTAGATACTGTAATTGTTCCTCATGCACAAAAGGTGCATTCACCTACCTGATACAAGAAAGTCCATTGTGTGCTCTGATTGAAACAGAAGAATCTGAAACAGAGTTGCTAAACTGTGACGGGATGATTGTTCGGATTTCTCCATTTGTTAACCCACATATAAGCGAATCTCCAGAACTAGATTTCCAATAAACTGCATATATTAATGATCATTAGGTCTGAACCTTAATGACATTTCCCTGCCAAAAACAATGTTCAAGAAACATGGACAAGAAAGCTTATAGTTAGAAATACAACATTATTACATATGAATAGGAAAGCAATGTGGGCAAAGTAAGACAAGTGTTACCTATCTATTTCGGAGTATAATGTAACTAGGGATTTGCATGGCTTTTTTGCAGACTTGGAGGAATTCGGGGATATGAACGTCCCGCTTTCTACTACTTGCAAATGTTCTGGGAAGGCGCTTAATACAGCGTCCCAATTTCCGAGGTCGCCGTCATCGATTTCAATCCGTTTAGCTCGTTTGATAAGTTTCTTAGTTTCTTCTTCTATATTCATCTTTTGTGAACACGTTCGTTACCTAAATAAAAATAAATTCTTATATAAAAATCGGATAATAAACAGGTATGTTGATTATTTAATTTTATACAAACAAACATACAAACATATTTAATACACACAAATTCTGCAATTTGCAAAACGGTACTAATGAGAAAATGTGGATATAGTCTCAATAAGAATAACGTAGCATAATGTACTCATACATACAGGGTGATTGCCAAGTTACTGACCAACTTCAAATGCATATTGTAAACGAACTATAGCACACATAGCTA
>JAQFYC010003626.1:0-20057 GCA_034694165.1 Tomocerus mixtus
TTTTACAATAGAATATAGTGGAGAAAGTTAACACATGGGAATTTGTATGGTGGGTGACTTATGCCGGGTACTGTATTTGCAATTGGCTAGGGCTACGTAACCATGTTGTGAGAAGATTCTTGCAGTTTAAGCCAATATTAGCAAAGTCGTTAGATAACGCCCCTATGTTCCTGCAGAAAGCAAATTAATTATGTTAATGTTGGCAACGCTAAAGTTTGGGTTATCAAGGTAGCCTGACTTTCACCGAGAGATTTTATTAAAATGCTACCCTAATGTTATAAAAGGATAAGGTAGGCTTGTATAGTACTTTTAAAGGGTTTCACTGCCACCCTCCGTGTCACCCAAGAAAATGCAAACTTAGGTAACAAATGTGAATATGGATATGTACAAATGGCTTTCGTATTTCTCGCTTTAATTTCTTATCATTGCCATTTCAGTTGGACATAAAATAGTATTTTCTTGTCAAGATACCGTTTACTATTTATTCACAGTACATTTAGTTAGGGCGAGACATTTCTCCCTTTCTCTCGTAGTCCTCATTTCTCTTCTTTCTTGTCCATGCAGAACAGAATAAATAGAACAAACTCTGTCCTACATACTTATTTCCATTTGTTAAGCTGATTGTGACTGGCAATTCTAGTAACTTACCTTAGTTACTGTCCTTATGGTTATCTCTCCTTCTCCAGTACTTATTTATGTGCGCTGGCTCTACTTATAGGCACTTATGATTTCAGGGTACGTACGAATGAATGTGATCTCCATACGTACGTACTATTTATGTTACCTATTTTTCCTTCTCGACATTCACAAGGACGGCTTTTCTAAGGACACTCTAGCAACCAAGGTATATGCGTCTCTGTCTTTGCAAGTGTATCGTTTGCTGGAGTCGAGTCTACTTGTCTATTTAGCATTTGTTGCGAAAAATATTTCAGAGTACAGTATTATGTATGTGTGTTGTAGTAAGGCATGATATGATGGCATGATGGTTGTAGAGCGTATAGTATCGTAAAGTACTTTACTTAGGCGATATACGTTTAGAAGCAGCAGAATAAAAAGAGGAGGCAAAATTTATTTTATCGGTCAACTTTGACATTTTTATGACATTTTCTGCAATTCATAAAGACATGGATCTTCTATGTCGTCCTTTTGGCAATTCCACTAGCTTACAATGCAGTCAGATACTAAAAGCCACAACTGTCTGCACAATACTCAACTATTAGATATACGGAACGGAGTTATTCAATAAGGAATGTACTATACAGTAATTTTTTTATAGATGTATATGTAATATACAAATGCTCAACCTACCCTGGCCTCCATATTTGATAAGCTCAATGTTGTTCAACCATAGAAAATAATATTCTATCCTAGGATTCCAGTTTCCATTTCATGGCATCACAGAATCACATCTGCGAAAGGTCCGCTACTAATTATTTTTATTTACATATCTACCTGTCGTGCAATGATGCATAATGCGCATAATTAATTCGACAAGTGAGTGTTCGTTGTTTTTGTTTTCCGTGGCAAATACCTTGTAAAATTTTTAACACAAATTTTTTTCAAAACACAAACTAATTAATAATTACTAAATTAAATTATTGTCGTTTTAATGCTAATGCTAATTAATGTATACAATAAAGTAAGCTTATATGATGCACAGTATGTAATTTCAAAAGTATAAAAGTGGTTCCATGTGGAAGGAAACGGTAAACAGATAATAGTAGGCGGTTATAATAATATGTATAAGGTATGTTATATGTATACATACATGTAGGCAAGGAATACTGCACTTCACTTTCACTGACGCGAATATATTGTGAATTCAGCGGCCACTCGCAAACAAAACTGATGATAAGTTGGTTTTAGTTAGACAATATTTGTGCTTTCTCTCAAAGTGAAAGGAGGGAAAGTCAGACTATGACAGTTAGTCTTTCTTTTGCGAATCTGGATATGCCAAACAAAGACTTCAAACAAAGTGAAAATAGCACTACTATCGCTACTCACTCTCTTTCTCGTCCATTTGATTACCAAATTACTTCCAAAGGGCGCCTCCCGCTGCCAGTCATGTTATATAACTAATGTAGATAAAGGTAGATTAGGGTAAGTACTCCTGAAATACATACCTAATACTTTACGGACGAATTTACAAGTAGTAGTAGACATGTAATTAACTGAATGAGCGAGAAGGACGATGACGATAACTATGTAACCAGCGCATCGGCAGCGGCTCAGTATAACTTTTGTACAACATTAACAGGGCGTTACTGTAAATACATTCGAATTTACTATTAAGACATAAATATTAAAATTCAAACGCATATGGCATTTTCCTAATAGTGCTCATAGCTCGTAACTGGGAAGGCTATGCATTCCTGCTGATGTTTCTTCTCAATACTGTTCTGTGGATATAAGTTTGCAACGATATAAAATACAAGATTGGAATATCAATCCCCTGAATCAGTTTAGCTTTACTTGAGATTATGAAGGTAATGGAGGGAATGGGATATCCTTCAAATCCATAGCTTAAATATACACAACTATTCACGGTATATATGAATAGCTGCAATAATACATACATATACATTGTTTGTTTTAACAATATAGTCTACATATATGTATGTATGAGCTTTTTAGTATTTGTAGATGTAAACACGGAGACTGAGTGAGGATCAGTATGATTGGAATGATGTTTTGGCAAAATACTAGTTGAAAGCGTTTTGTGTGTTTTAAGGTGATTAGAGTGTGAGGAGAGATATAAATAGTTGGGAATAATAGGAGAGTTGTGAGAAAGTGTCAAAAGTGAAAGTTGAGCGGGAGAGAAGGATGTGAATTGACATGACAGGAGAGAGAAAGTGAAGTGAAAGTGAAGAGAAAGGAAAACGGAGAAAGCATACGAGAGAAAAATTACTTACGAGGATGAATGGGAAGGGAGCGCTCCAGGCAGCCAGGGAGTATCTGAGAGTACCGGGCCTGGCGACCCAAAACACGTCTGTTCGTTGATCTGTGTCTGGTGAGAGAAGATTGGGAGCAGCTACGTGACGGCAGAGAGCCCGATATGTTTGTACTGTGTGAGCAAACAGCCAGCATCCAATCACCAGATGAAGGTAATGTAGAATCAACGCTACCGTTGCACAAACGTCCGCCGGCTCCGTCGCCTAAATAAACAAAACAAACATTTTCCACTGAATTAGATATTAGAGCACTTTTCCCAATCCCTCCCATCCCCATTATCATATTAACTGTACCTAACTATCTTACTAAAATTTACGAATTTGTATATTCCCTGTATACTTTAGATAATATGTAAGTATATTGAGTATTATGCACCCTACAGGGTGGCCAGGGACCGCATATGGAGCGAATACTTCCAGAGCAGCGGGGTCAAACCTATAACCCAATACTTTGTAGGCAATCTTTGTACGAATTAATGTTGATCCCAACCTTAGTAGTTACTTAAGTCACTGCTGTTTAGTCGCATCTTTGAAACTACGTAATGCAAAGTCACCCGACCCGAGATGCATTTAATTTCACTTTTCACGCAGGGGTTAGAAATATTTCATTTATTTCAACAGAGTACATACTTTGTATACCATGTCTGTATACCATGAATGAATATCAATATTGACGCAAAATTGTTCTGTAAATTCCACCGAAGAGAAAAGTTACATGTAGTTAAGTACTATTAGGCCATTTTGCAAAAAGCGGGTTAATTTCTTCAGAACAATTTGGCAGAATGATTCTGTTGGGATATTATTGAATAACGGATTTTGTCACCTCGTGACACTTCGGTAATCATGGCATCTTGGGTAATTAGTAATTACGCGAAGTAATATTACATTTCTTAGTATAGTCGATAAAGACTAAGTAAGAGAATGATAAAATATTAAAAGTTGACATTCTTTTGTGGAGACAAAGAAAAGAGAAATTACGATAGAGATAAAGACAATGTAGATCAAGAGATGGCATTCTAATTTCGCCTTTTCATTTACCAACTTTAACTTTATCTCATTCTGGAAGCGACAGAATTCGACTAACCTCCCGTTTTGTGCTTTCTCCTTTACTCTCTTCGGCGGATTTTATTTATTACGCATCCCAATGAATACCTATCGTTGATAGTGATAACCACATAGCAAATAATAATACGATATCTTTACATCGACTGCATCGCTTATTTTACAAGATATTTTTCTCTTCATTTTAATTCTTCTACAATATATTTTTTATTTTACTGCATGAAGTTCTAAACCAAAATAATGCAAAACTTATGTTTTGTAAAATTGTAAATATTTCTATTATTGGGATGATAGTATAGTACGTACTACAGAACTTAGAAATCTACAAACACATTGAAATTTTCATACAAATGTGAATTAAAATATGTATTTGTGAATGTATTTGAGTTTACTAATCTTATCTTTAGTACAAAACGATCTGTAGCAGAGAAAATATTTGGAAATGTCGGGAAGCGAGGCTGACGAGTTGGATTAAAACCAACTAGAGAATAAATGTAAATGTAATGCGAGTCTGTCTCGCTTCAATACAGATACAGATGCCAAGAGCGCAATTTAATCATAACTGTTAGAACTAGAACATGAGGATCCTACACATTACACTCTATTTAATGGTAACGAGATACTTGTCTTGTTGTGTCATCGTTATCATCGCCCATTGGATGGGAGTTCATAAGAAATTGAGTTGCGAAGCATGTAATGTAATACATGCATGCTTCATTCCATAAATAAGGGAAAAGTAAGTACAATAACAATTATATTAAGCGTAGTAACATAATTCCCCTTCCTTTGTTGCTTTTAAGTCCCTATTACGTAATACTACTAATATTACGTTCTCTATCTGTTCAATGAGGACAACGGAGAACAGAGCATAATATATAATATGTAAAGTACGAGGGTAACAGCAGAATGTTGAAGGTTGGAATTTTGACTTAAGAGATTAGGCCATGCAGTAAAAAGAGATATGTCTACTTCATGCAATAACAAGTGTATCAAGTATAAGAAATTTAATTACAAAGTTTGAGAGCGTTGTCAATTCCCAAGCGAAATTTAGGAAGAAAGTGTCACCTCAATGGAAACACATTGCGAAAGGGAGATGAGAGTATGTAATGTAGCACACAAGGCGAATGTAATTAACAGAATTGACCGTTAAAAAGACAAGTTTGGTTCCCTTTTATTGACCGTTAAAGATAATTGGAATATTAAACGGGAGAAAGGAGAGGACATTTTTCTTGGAGAAAGTTAGGAGAAAGAATATGTCATCAAGTCGAATGTTACGGAGATTAAAACTTGAAATCAATTCCCTATTCAAATATAAGTGTCGTCGTCTTATGTTTGTCATACGGCTTCCCTTTCTCTTGCATTCCGACTTTTTCCCATTAAGAAATGAGCTCCACTCTCATTTTCATTGAAAATGTCCTAAAGAAAGTTTAAAGGCAGGAAAAAGAAAGGCAAAGGACTTTCCTTCTAGAAATTCTTTAATGGGGCTTATACTGCGTATGTAATGTAGACTATTTATATTCCCCATGCCTATATACTACCTAGATACTAGCTACTAAGTACAAACACTAAAGCGAGAGAGGAGCATGAAATGTGGAATGAAATAAAGAGAAAGTTTTTCTGGATGAGAAAGTAATTTGAAATAGATGAGCATAACAAAAATGAAAGGAAGAATTGGCAGGAAGTCATCTCGTGCGATATTTCTTCCCTCGACTATAAAAATTATCGTGCGCTTCCTTTGCAAATGGTTATTACTTCCTGCTCATGACATTTTCATATTTTATGCAAATATCATATCACTCGACTCAGTCAGTTCTAAATAAACCGGGAGCTTTCTCTCCGCTCTCCAAACCTACTTGCACCACTAAAATTATGCGCTCTACCTACCTAATCAAGATCTCCTTCCCCAAAGAATTTTATGGTCTTATCCAAACAAACCTAAAAAATATTGACAGAACTTATACTGCTCATTCCCTGCTAAAGTTTTTTATATCTACGAAGTAAAACACACTTACCTACTTTCACTCCGCATTCTTCACTCAGTCCACTACAGAATAAGTGCTAATAAGTAGAAAATTGCACTACTACTGTATGCACTTCCCCTGTAAATATTTTACTCTATCTTGTTTTATATATTGTGGCTCGTTACCTCATGTCATTACTTGCTGGATTGGAAGTGCCTATATATTTAGCTCGTAAGAAATGTATACAATGGTTTGTACATGATTACATTGCAGTAGTGCTACAGACACAGCACATAAGCAAGGTAAATACTTAAATAAAATTCTCCTCGGAAGAAGTGTTTAATTATTTAGACAATAATACAACTCATTTACATTCCCTGACGTAAGCAAGTTGCACGAGAAAATTTGAAAGCCAGAGCCTAATTAAGAAATATATTATTATCTGCCAAGTAGATATTCTAAATCCATATTATTATGCAATTGGGTGCTTAGAAATAAGTTTAATCCTGTGTAGCCCTGTGCAGCGGTGGAATTATGTACATCGCTTAAGATCAGAACAGGGTGGCTGTCGTGTGTACAGGAAATGCCTTATAAACTTAATTTCCGGCACACCGGAAATGGAGTGACTACTTTTATTAAATAGTAAATAATTTGGACGGTAATCCTTGCATACTTTTACCTGGGGATTCCAATACAAATATTCTGCTGTTATTATACTTTGCACTATATCTAGTAGCTTACCGCACTAAATAAGTTTATATTTGTTGCAGGTGTTCATTGGCCAAGTTTTCAGAAACTACAATAAATGTGTCGGTGGAGCCGAAATAATGGCTAAATTATTATATAATCATTTTACCTACCATTAATTCAGCATAGAGATATTTATAGTGCTAATTCTAACGGCCTGCCTATGTAATTACATAAAATGAGGATATTTTGTGCACACCGGGCATTTCCGGTATCGGGCATCGAAAATAAATTTCCGGCGGACAGATTTCGTACCCTGGATCAAAACATTCAGAGTACTACATAGGAATATACATAAGAAGAGAAGGCACAGCTAATTTAAATTACATTTGCAAATTGTATTAGACTTTCCTTATTTTCGCAGTTACTACTTACTAAGTAATGTTTCTATTCAATGGTTGGTTTGGGTGAAGATGGTGAAAGTGAAATGAAAGCTTCTTTATTAGCTAGGTGTAGCAGAGAGGTATATGAACCCTTCTAGTGAGAAGCTGAATGTAACTGAACTGACAATGAGTCGGAACGAAAGTGCAGAATTATTTATTAAGTAAGAATAAAATATTCATGAGTTTTCACAAGTTGAGCAAAGTTCGTTGAGTTTTAGTTGGCAGCTCTGACCTGCTTTGACTTCCCTTGTTGACTGAAAACTTATCTTTATCACATCGCAGCAGCCAGCCAGCGTCATTTCTGATATACTTATGTACTATGGTATGCACTATGTATAGTAGTATATGTATTTACGTATATATTATGGCAACTCACATCACAACCAAAAGCAAGAAACAAATGCAGTGAGCAGGCAGGGAGTTGAGTGAGTGAAGATGGATTTGGTTTCTGTGGCTCCATCCAAACATCTCTCTTGCACAAAACTTCATCAAGTTGAAAAATCAGTGAGACGTGACCTCCTACGCTTCCTAGTCAACTACACTCCGACTCCATAATACCAATACAAGTTAAAAGACCTATATTTAACAAAATCCTGGCTCTTTACTTTTACAATTAAATTCACACACTATTTAACTAATGTATGTCAATAACTAACACTCTCCATGATATACAAATATACCTTCTCTACTTATTTAAGTATACATTTTAAAGCTATACAAACTTACCGTATGTCCTGTTCACCGAAATCATTGAAATTTTGCAATGCTGCGAATGTGAATGGATGTTATATACGAACGCTAAGGTAATTATGCATAGGTTTAGAATACCTGTCAGGCAGATACATTGCGAGAAGTGTTCCGAAGTAAATTATTCCTGCCTTCAGTCATTCGCCATGAGAGAGGCCAAAGGGTTAATCTTTTAAGATATCCCAATTAATTTAAAGTAATCCCTGCAGATTTCTTGATATTACATCCCTTTAAAAATAGTAAAGCTGCAAATTTTATTGCATAAATGGAAGGTGGGAAACGGACTACAGTACACAATTTCTAGAATTTATTATTCTTATTTATGTATTATTACAGTAGCTATAGATTTCTGAAGGAGATGCCATTTTGAGTCCTTTAAATAAACACAGAATTAGAGTTTCTATAATTTGTAATGACAAAAATATGTGATATTCTAGCACCATAAGATGTCACAGGCGATGATCGATGTACATGTGAATGTATTCTAGTGTTCAGTGCAGTGGCCCATACGCACCCATTGTATTTTCAGAGATGTATTGACCTATTATGAAAATGTTTAACATTTTACACAATTGTAAACGATAATATTCAGAACCAGCGTGTGCGAATTAGTCGGAGACTGGACACTATATGTGTTATTTCCTTGTTAGTAAGTATAGTACACTATAGTATTAATGTATGTACGTATTTAGGAATATAGCAAAAGCCAAGCAAAATAATTATTATTCTTACAATTAGTGAGTTCTACAAAAGAAAGTTGTGTACCCCAGCGCATGCTGGGTCCTTCCTGTTTTCATATGATAAAAGTCCAACAACAGCAGTTTAGTTACTATAAAGTTTTGTGCACTATTTTATCGGCATTTATATTTACGATTAGTAGATAGCGAGCTACTGTAGTTACTAACCTCCTCAAAAAGTTTTGCAAAATTTTCACTGGGCTCCTTAGCTTAGTTGAGTTAAAACGCAATGACATGGCGTAACATAGCATCCTGCTTTTCATCCACCTCATGTTTCATTCATGATCACACTTTCCCCAAACACACAGACTATCGACATTCTTACTCCGATACTAAACTGCCATGCATTGCCATATATCATACATATAGATACTATAATGCCATACTACACTGGTTCTGGTGACTGCTATAATAACATGTAGTACACAGTACAGTAGGTATATATGTATAATACATCTCATTTCTAAATACTGTATTCCTTGCCTTGCTTGGTTGGACCATCGTTTTGAATGTGACTCCCTTCAGAGAGAATACTTCCGAAATGAGAACTCTTGGAGACTAGACAAGATTCTGTGTGTGCTCTAGTTAAGGGAACGTCCACATTACGACGAAGACATTTTTGAAAATAATACAATACGATTTTAGCATTTTTGAATATTTACATTATGGGCATTTGGACTATATATTGCTTTCTATAGTTAAAACTAAGTTTTTGTTGGTATTTAGCTGAAATTCTAGTAGCCTGTATCTTTACAATCTTTAGTGAATGGTTACTTTCAAAGAAAGTAATAGAATGAGACATTTATAAAGACACACCCTTCATAGCACAAGACGGTCAAAACGTTTGTTATTATTTACGACCTGAGGGTCCCCTACATTCATGTGATGACTTTTTTGAATTCCTTTGGGTCATCCGTCCTCGTAGTAATATGGACGATCCCTTACAATATGTACTAATGTTTACTTTCGCTAGTGCTAGTACCCTGTTCCCCATAGTACTACTTCTTTCACTTTGGAATGGAACCTAAATGTACAATATACGAGGTAGCCCTCTGTCAACGACTTTCTTCATTCCTTCTTTTGGTGCTTTCTCTTGATGATTATTTGGTTCCCTTCACTTAACTTCAAGCCTTGCCAAGAGTTTCTTCAGAAAATAAACACATAATAAAGATGTAAGTATTATCGAAATGACAGAACTCTACCGACCATGTAACTATGAATAGTATAAGAAATGCGGTCTTAATGTTCTCTTGCGGAACAAATTATTTTGGGTTCTACTCGTACTTACTGTTATACATTTGGGCTACTATACATTGTATACAATTTGGATTTTTGCCCTGACTCTTCCGTCCGCATTGGTTATTTGATTCAAATGTGCATAGCAAAGGAAATATTTATTTACGTATAAATGTAAATTGCCATCCATTTACTAATAATCTCCGTTTACTTGTATTTGTCAACTCCTCTAATAATATGTACTTAATTGAAAAATGGATTACGTAGTTTCTCACTAAATACCTAGGTGGGTTGGCACCTCATATGAGCCATTTTGATACAATTAAAGCCCCAACATTCAGAGTGTTATTTGCTAACACTAATTTTTATTGTAGCCAAAATGAATTAATTCCCTTCCCAGATAACGTATAGAGATTTAGAAATTGCCAAGCATAAACATATAATATGCAGCGGAGGTACCGGCATTTATAAGGTAGCACATATTTATATATTTATGCATTGCCATAAAATTTCTATTACCTACTTAAATGTACAATGTGTAAAGCTATTTATTTGTCTGCAATGTTATGTAGATCTGAGAATTGTATATGGTTTAGTATAATTATGGGCCAGTATTCAATTTATAATGTGTAATAGTAATGTGATTGTAAATGTGGCTATGCGTGTAGTAGATAAGATAAGGATTATGTACATAATATAATATAAAGTTGTTGTAGTACAGTAGTCGCTCTGTATTTATTTAGATAGGGATTCTGATGGAGTATGGAGGCAGTAAGCAGAAAGTGTATAGCCAGTATAGTAGCGTTAATATTGATAGTAATGTACCAAGCTTGGCTTGGCTGGGGGAAACTATTTGCATTGCTCCAGAATTCTGTGTAATAAATAGAATGGGAGAGTACAGTACGAGTATAAGTAAGATGCTATTACATTATTTCTGGGTGAGTGGCTGAATAGATGTTTGTTAATGTGTTTATATCGTGTGAGTGGTGCGTCCTTATATTGTTATTATTATGCTTTCTCTTTCCTATCACTCCTTTCTCTCTCTCCACTCTGCTCTGCTCCACCTCACTTACCCACTCAGTTTAATTCAGTTCAGTTCCCTGCTGCAGAGAGTGAGCGAGAGAAAGAAACTTTCCCCGCCATAAACTACAAGCACTGCTTACAAGTACAACTGGAGCCATAGTCTTTAGTGCGTTTACATTCGGAGAATAGTAACGAAGTTAGCTACGTAGTAGTATTTAGGTGTAGGTATGTATGTATAGGTACTACATGTGCTTATGTGTCATTCCGCTGTCTGATCTTTAGTCTCATATTAAATGTAGCGTAGACTATAGACATATACAACATAATATAAGTATACGTAATACTACACTACATACATAGATACGTAGTATCATACTTACGAATGTGACAATGTTCGAATGTTCGGAGTGTGAGTCATTATGGAGAAAGTCAAGCCCAGCCACCTATTCTCTAACTGCTCTATTTTCTCCAAAGCACCTATCTGTAGGTATCTCCATAAATGGAAAACTTCATCCTTATAGTTTGGTAGGCAGTAGGCACCTACTAATATATTAAAATGGAAGTGTATTTATCAATAGCACCCCAATAAGCCATTCAACAACCCATTTCATTATACTATTATTATGTAGTAGTAGCTATTCATAGGTAATACGACAGACATTTACCCATGAATGCCACTTTAAAACAAAAGTAATGTTTTGGGGAAGAAATTCTTATATTAAGTAAATAGTACCACATTGCAATAACTCAATACAACTATAGTTCTTTTCTTTCTATTGTAGTTTTGCACTTACTTTCACAAATATCGGGGGCATTTGTAGGTGTATATATATAGATTACCTAACATTAGTACTAGGGAATATATGCTGTATTATTGCACGGAGTGATATAATGATAATATTTTTAGGTTCCTATCCTGACTCCTGACAGACGGGCAGTCATGTCATTTTATAGTACGATAGGCAAGTACATATTACTATTTACATGTACTAACAGCTTATATACTAAATATTATAAAAGCCAGCCACATGTTTTTGATGTACAAACAACAACAGAAAGTAGGGAACAGTCGCCTTGTGGTGAAAGGAGGAGAAAGTAATTAAATGAGCAACTCGGGAATAATCTTTATAGTATTGTATACAGATGTTTATAAATACATAGCTGTATATATATAAGTATTGTACATGCACTTATCTTCTAACACATGCAATGCAAATGCAAAAGCTATTGCACTGTCTTAATATTCATATTTGTAGTCAGTAGTATGAGAATGAGGATAGACAAGCCCATAAAGATAAATACTTAGTATGTACACTGAGTTGACTACGCTCTATAGAATTGCAAGTTGTGCACCATAGGCATTAAGGGTATTGTGGAAAGATGCAGATATTATATTTTATTTAAGATATGAATCTTTTGCTCTTATTATCTTGTCTGACTTGCTTTGCGCTACCTAGTTCTCATACAGCATCCACCACTCGACTCTCCAGTGTTTAAATTATACCTACCCAACCATCGCTGTCTTGTCTGTAGCAGTCATAGTATTCTGTATGTAAGTATACATACTTGAGTGCTATATGTATAAGTATATCCTGTAGTAATAGTAGGTATTGTAATACTGGATGTATATTTGCAGATACTGAGGAATTAGGGCATGGCTAGGACCTTTTCTTCTCTTTCATTTAAAAAGGCATTGCACTACATGTAATGTATCTACTTTACAATCTATCCAGATGAACTGCATGGCTTGCTTGAATTTCGAAGGGAGTGGGAACATTGTGTCGACAAAGTGCCAAGCTCGTCCTCTTTCGCTACACTGAACATTTTCAGCGATATTTATTTCTTCTATAGAGAAGGAAATCTCATGCTCGCCTCATTCAGATTAGAATTCATGCAACAGTACCTTTAACTTGCTTCCTTTTCTTTTCAAAGCTACATTATAAGAAATGCACAAGAGACTCGATCGAGACTCTCTAACATTCTCGAGCAGCTCTACTTTATACTTTACTTTACTTAGGTATGCATACTACTATAGTAGGTATGCAAAGTCATTCGTCCTATATAAAGTAACCATATTTTGTATAATAGGTATCTATCCAAATATGCGTCACAGGTACTTTAACATATAAAATGTATGTGGTAACTGCTTCGTTATATGTATGTACAAATAGTACAAGTTACTACATGTGTAGGTATCTAGCATTTATCTTCTATATCTGTACACCATGTAATACTTATCGTTGTTAGTATAAAGAAAGTAACAAAAGAAAAACACGGAAAACAATTTGACTATGTTTTTATGAGCCCAAAGATGTGGTTGTTCGTAGATATGCCTTTCTTTACATTGCTATAGGTTTCCTCAAGTCCAATACTTAGTATATTAGTAGTAGAGTAGAATCCTGATGTAATACATTAGTACCATAGGTACAGGTAAAGTAGCATCTGAAGTAGTTAGTTCTGCCTTCTTGCCATGAATTCTCATTAAACTTTGCTTTAAATTATACGTTGGAATTATTCTCAAAAGAGTCATGTGCCTAGTTATATCTAGATATGTATAAGTACGCTCTAGATACTTTGTAATGAATAGAAGTTTGTTAGCCATTCTTCTCCATCTAAGTATATTCTGTTAAATTACCAAAGGGTATGTAAGAAGTAATGTAGTCAGAACGGATTATTTACATTAATACCAGTCCTACCTAATTAGTAATTAGTCTTGTCCTAGTAGATCTACATAATATAAAATTGTTGCAGTACAATCACGTGTTGTTGTGTTGCCCCTTATATCTGTAATTGCAGTATAATATAGAAAGTCCTCATTACAATACATAATTTCTTATGTAGGTATTGAATCAATTAAATTATAAAGCACATATCGGGTACATAAGGAATTAAAAGTTTTCATCTATAGTAATTAATAGCAGTAGTTAAACTGAATGTATTAGATGAGTGGCTTCGTGAGAAAGAAAATGTTTTGGAATAAATTACCAAACTTAAGGAAGCTGTCTGAGGGAATGTTTTTGATCTAACCTTTATTTTTTCGATTCCCGGACAAAATCTCTTGTGTGACAAAATATTGCGTTGACAAAATATCTCGTCTGACAAAATATCACACGCTGCATTGGAGAAGTATAATGCCGGCCCAACAAATTAACTACTAGACACGTAAACTGATTGTACAAGATTAATTTATTAATCATTTTAATTATTTAGTGTAGTATTTAGTACTCCAAATAAGGTTATTATTGCATTTTATTTCATTAAATCAGCAGCGAGACGAATGGAAGTATGTACTAAGCATGCATAGGTATATACATTAATGTGTGATATTTTGTCGCACAAGAGATTTTGTCAATGCGAGATTTTGTCACACGAGAGATTTTGTCCTATTACCATTTTTTCATTTCACAAATACATATCTGCAAAATCTGAATTGTATAAATGTAATCTGTATGTGCTTATGCTATTGTAGAAAGGAATATTAAGCGGGTATGTATTGAACAGACATATAGCATAGTATTATGTGTCATATAAACACACAACAATGTAAATGTAATGCATGATATGTTAGAATATGTAGCAAAGGCAATATTGCCCGGAAAGTAATGTTCGGAAGATTAATCGTTGAAGAGGTAAAAAGTAAATAGTAGAACAGAATTATAATGCTTTATGAATATAGTAGAATAGAACTGTCCAAGCAAACAGGGAGTCTAAACACATAAATGTTATACAGATTTGTATTATATTTAGGTACACAACTTAAAATTATGAACCTACAAAACTAAATATAATGCTACATTGAATACATATAGTATATATAAATAAAACATCAATAAGGCACTTTTAGTATACCAAGAGAGGGTAAGTACATACTTAGTAAGTTGGTATTAAGTTTAGCTTGTGTGCTATTTAAGGGAGCACATGGAAATATTTAAATACATCTGCGTCTGAATCTGTCTGCTCAGATTTGATACATGTTGTGATGTGGTTTGGGTATTTGGCTTCCTTTTGAGCTGTACGGAGCGTATAAAGCTTGTGATCCGATCTAAAATGATGTGATGTGTTGCTAATGTAAGTATGACGTCTCCCACTCAAGCTGCCTTGTCTACAATATATAGTGCTTCTACCCTAGCCTACTTTCCCTTCCTTTCCATCTCTGTCTGTGTATTGTGGGAGCTTGGAGAGTAGCACATGTCTCATATTTTTCGTGAGCTTTGATTTTGATTCATCTCCGCCATTCATCTCACAAATATTCCTTTCACTTTATTTCCAAACCACATCATAGCGCTTTACTCCACCTCCAAAACTTTCTCTACGTACTTTCTCCATCCCAGCCCGAATTTTTCTTCAACCGCATATATTCGCAAATCGCTTTGCAACTCAAACCATTCAACTCACACGGATCCAAATAACAACTTTCTCTTTTACGAAACCATTCACTTCAACTACAATCTGCATTATCAATACATACGTTTACTTTTATGGAAGCTGGAGAAATGAAAGCAACCGCCTGCCCCAGATTATTTATTGTCAAACAGGAAATCAAAATTGCACTTTTAGCATTTATTACTCTGCAACTCACGCATCATCTTCTTTCAAAGCAAAAGCTCTACTAATATGAAATTGCGCGATGGGAATACAACTACCTACTAGCAATAAATAAATACACAGCACAGCCACAAAAATGCGAACGGACGCCCGGCACCGGCTAGACTATCCAATTTGAACCGTATTCCCAGTAATAGAACCCTTTTAAATTAATACTACCATATTTGGGCTTCCTATGAAATAGTCGTAATTATGAAGGTTTGAAAATTTAGCGGGCACCTTATATATGATAATACTGCTATTTCAGATAATACTTATATTCAAACATATATTATTGTATAGTATAACTAAAATAATTAAAATCATTTTTATGATTTCTGCTCCCGTCATACATTTTTGTCACTGATTATGACGGGACAAATCTGAGTATGTACAGTGTGAAGCCTCTCATTTAAATGCAACATGTTTTCCTTGTTAGTTTGAGTGTGACTATTCCGAAAGTCGAGATTTAATTAATCGTGAGAGTTTAGAGACAAATGCAACTGAAATACTTTCAAATTTGGACTGAACGAAGTCCAATTATTTTCTCACAAAGCCTCACCATTATGTTTTAAATTGAAACTTTATTGCACATAATAGAAAGACTTAGCAATGAAAACAGGAGAAACTCTGTAGGAAATCTTCGTTTCGTTTTAAAGAAATTAACTAGGGTATTTTGAATAGTAAATCTCCAGGGAACTTTCTCCTATACTCAATGTGTTATATCTTGAACAGTGTTTAGTGTTCTGCTTTTTGTGTAGTAAACTCCTGGAAATATTATTAACTATACAATATGCCGGATACAGACTCTATGGAGCCATGACATATGGGGAAATGGGGACATCATCTTGGGTATATTTTATCATAGCCTACTCCTGTGAGTCTATTGATCCCAAAATTGAATACTCTGTATTGTCTTGGTTAGGTAGAGAATACGGACTCGAATTTGCCATTTACATTATCTTGTAGACTAAAATGTATATAAAAATAATCTGAACAACCTTTTCTAAGGACTATAGATTATAGTGTGCAGGAATTCAAATTTTTGAGAAACAAACCGTTTAAGTTGGCAGTTAAGTTATTCTACACACTATCCGTACTTGTCTAAGTAACCCTAAGACAAATCTAGTTACCCTACTACTGTATCTGTATAAAGGTATTTATTACTCATACTCTTTCGATTTAGGTTTTGATGCCATATTAGTCTTCATTTCTATCAGCTTACTATCGCCCCTTCTGATTTTATTCCATACTAGTTAATTGTTTGTTAGATATAGTACATAATTTGATTTGTTTTCACCCATAGCATTTACTCTACCCAGCTAGCTGCTAGTCAGTCTGTCGTATTGTAATTTCTCTTATTAATCATTACATGTATGTATGTATAAATAAAGTACAGAACAGTTAAATATATACGGGGCAAGGAATACTCTACCACATTCCAATGTAGGTATGTAAATGTAAATGTAGGTATATTACTGTTTAATAGAATGGAGCTCAGAGCGGCTGTGAAAGTAATTAAACTACAGAGTTTGTTAAACAGTTTCTTGAGTGGAGATTCACGTGTGCAGCTGGCACTTAGAAAACCTCTCATTAAAACAATAAAACCACCGAATAATTCGACACTCAACTCGTAAAATGAGAGACGCTTTCTCCTTCCCGTCTTCACTCCTTCCCGCCCGTTCCGTTATATTATATTCCCTCCCTCTTCCTCCTCCACCTCCTTCTTCTACATTAGACATATTAAATTATTTCCTTTCTCCAAGGTTTTCTAAGAATTCTCCTCATGGAATACTTATTGTTATCGCCTTCAGCCTCAGCCCCACAAACACAAACCAAATTAAATATTTGAATTAGGTAAACTAATTTTGATATTCTAAGAACTCTCGTTTTTCGGCTCACAAAAGTTGTAAATGGTTTTAATTATCCTCTCGTCATTTCATGTCCCTATATATCCTTATACTTAGCCGGTCACCACAATCTGCACAACATACACAGACGGATATTTGTAATATTCTTCGAGGAAAATTATATTTCACATTTTCAGGTCTTGGGTAAGCAGGACAGGTGAAACATACCAAATAACTGAAATAAGTAAGTATCAGCAGAATACCAAATGCCAGAGCTTATGATATATTTAACGACGAAGGAGGACTAAAGAAATACTTTGACAATACATAATTGGTAGGCTGTGGATAGTCACCTGTAAGCAAGTGAAAGGGACGTGGGCCCCAAAAATCTAGATCAAGAAGTGTGTAATGAAATGACATTGCGGTTTAAATCAATTTGCATTGCAAACTCCGTTTTGCTGGCCACCACTACCAGCCCTGGGATTTAATTTTCAATAATTTGCTTGGTTTCCTTCAGCCCTTTAATTCCATTATTATTTTGTAGTATAGGTATGTGCATATAGTTTAGGAAGTTCCCTTCCTCTACTACAACTGAACAGCCTATTGTCTTTGAAATACAAATACTTATGTATACCTACTATATAATAATTAAGCATGTTCTTCACATATACTGAAAAGGGATTTATCTAGTAAATGGACGGAATATATATAAAGTCAGTATTAATATTGTAAAATCGCGAAAACAGTAAGCCCTAACCTAAGCCCACCAATTCCTCTAACCAACACCAGGACAAACCAATTCCCGACTTTTCGATTACTTTACTTGTGCATTTTGGCAAATAAATAAGTACCATTGTTCCCAATTTGCTTTGTGCTCTGAGAGCTAACAAAATGGCCAATTTTATTTTGCACCTTAAAATATGAACAAATTATGCACAATGGAAACGGTAAAATGTTTCATGTCGCAATTTAAATGGGGGATCTTAATCAAAGATATATGTCACCACATTTCTATTCACAAGCACTTTGTGTTATTACATTTTGAGAGAATCACGTCAAATAATTCCTACTTGCACAAGAAAGGTTTCCAATGTATGTTTTGGCTTTATCCTTGACTCTTGACTTTATTTCACTTTTCTTTACGACTCTCTCATAAAGGAGATGCAATTCAATTCGTTTCATCTCCCAATTTTCGCCGAAACTTTAAGAAAGGCAAGGAGTGTGGGGAATCGGCATTAAAGATAAAGAAAGTACACATCTTTATGTAGTAGTAGCATGAGTAAAGAGTAACTACTATGCAATGGAATGTGCGCCTATCTGCTAGTAACTCTCATCCAAAGTATATTAGCAAGTTCCTAGTAAAGTTGTAAGGGAGGAAATGAAAGGTTCAAATGGTACTTAACTACGTACAAGGGAATGGAAAGCCAGCTTTCCATTTCCTGTCGTCTTGTGCGTGTTCTCCTCGCCTCGTGTGGCCCAAGCCAACCTCCTTTCTCTCTCAATTCTTTCACTTTCACCATTCTTACTATTTACTTTCCTCCACTCTTTCATTTCATAAATTAATACTTTTATTTTACTCCCTCATTTGAATTTAGGTATAAACCCACAAAGAACTTTCCCAACGGCAAGACACATCTAACAAAGCTCACTTCCTCAGCTACGGCCCGGTATAATGTACAAGCACTATCTGTATATATATAGTGAAGTCTACTTTCTGTGCCCAACTCATATATATGATAAGGAAGAGAGGATCAAAGAAATTCTCTTTGTCGTAAAGTCATACTTCTGTCTTTACTGTGTAGTAGTTCTACTTCGTACGGACAGAAGTACTGTTCAGTGGTATGACGTGAATACTAAATATGTTGTTTCCTAGTTCGTATCTACTAGTAAAATATGCATGATTAAGTATCTCCGTAGAGACTTTACCCAATCCTACGAAGCTTATAGTATTGACAGTATAGCCTATCATCCTTACATTCACTACGATGCGATATAGGCAATGTTTTTGTGTGGTTTAATTTTTTTATATGGTTCAGCCGACTACCTGCCATTGATAACTCATTTATTAAGACTGAGAGGGGATGCTAACTTTTTATTTTCTCCGATTAAGTAATTTGTTTTCCTTTTTCATTAAAAACATTTTAGCCAATTAACGGCTAAATAGTTTTTATCAGGTCTCATAAAATATATTCAGTACATACTGAAATGATTCTTCTGTTTCTCAATGGATAACAGAGAAAGTAAGCTAAATATTTATACCTCATCCTTACTTAGGAGTTAGCCAAGTTGAACTCAGAAACACTATCGTATCAATAGTCATTATTTGCCAACATGAAATTTTAAGTAGCTTTTCTTCGGGAAGCCCCAAATGAAAGACAATGTCATTTAAATACGTAGAACAGCGAAGATAATTAAATTTTCTCAAGTGATTCTGGAATTTATAATTTCATAATTCAATAACTTACCAAAGTGGTCCACTGAGTCTTTCTTGGATTTTAGGGCGTTACGGAGATAGTTTATAGCAATGCAATGCTGGTAATAATAAACCTAACTTTTAGCAAAATGTGCAGTACTTCAAAATTACTAGCTAAAATTATTTAGTCAATGAATAGCACGGTAGATTAATATACAGATAGTAAGCCTTGGTATCTTTATATAGACAAATGGGGTAAAAGAGATTCGTTGACTTACTAAATAGTGATTTGCGGACGATTCATTCCACTTGACTTCTCATTCCACGTTCGATTCCTCCCGCGTTAGTATTCCTTCCACACAG